>JAOTRI020091061.1:0-15659 GCA_028564885.2 Zoanthus sanctaehelenae
ATTGTGTGGTATATGGTACATAGTATTGTGTGGTATGTGGTATTGTGTGGTATATGGTACATAGTATTGTGTGGTACGTGGTATTGTGTGGTATGTGGTGGATAGTATTGTGTGGTATCTTGTACGTGGTATTGTTGTACGTGGTATTGTTTGGTAAGTGGTACGTGGTATTATGTGATATAAACTAGAACAACTATTTACCTCGCATCGCGGCTGGAAAAATATCCGACACTATATTCACTTCCGTTTCGGTAAATAATTGTTAAACAGCTTCTAGTACTGATACTCTACAACTATCATTTTGTTATTCAAAAAAGTTTACAATTTCCGAAAAGAGTGCGAATGATGAAAAATCAAAACAAAAAGACAAGGCATTGAAAACCACTATTTGGTTGTACTTTGAGGAGATCTTCGGAACAGCTGACAATGGTCGTAAGAGGGACAATTAAACATTACAAGAATACGTGTAAAATTTGGGAGCGGTACTCAGTAGTACAAATATAATAATTAATGGAATTTTCTTTACTGTTTTTATTCTACCTATTGTGAACGTAAATTACAAGATTCAGTAATGTTAAAAATTCTAACAAATGTTTATTTTTTCCATAATGAGGATTCCAAATTCCAGGGCTCTTCCGGGATTCCATGACGT
The DNA here is from genome assembly GCA_028564885.2 of Zoanthus sanctaehelenae. NCBI lineage: Eukaryota > Metazoa > Cnidaria > Anthozoa > Zoantharia > Zoanthidae > Zoanthus > Zoanthus sanctaehelenae. The sequence goes on from JAOTRI020091061.1 coordinate 653, forward strand.
TGACTCCTGATCCAAAGCACTGGATTCATCTGATTCCGGAATTCAAACTGCCTGTTTTCTGGGATCCCGAATCCAGGGACTGAATTCAAAATTCTATCTCAGTGAATACCGGATTCCATAGGTTGACTCCTGATCTAAAGTACTGGATTCAACTCATTCCTGAATTCAAACAGTTTGTTTTCCGGGATTCCTATACTTCAATTCCAGATTGCTATACTTCGATTCTATATTTCAAAGACTATGTTTATTTTTTGTGGATTCCGGAATCCGGATTCCGTACATGAACGACCTGATGTTTTAACCGCGTTAATAACTAAAGATACAAAATACCTACAGCGACGTTTAAACGTCATTTTCTAACATACAAATGGTTAAATTACTTGTTCTATCTGGAAGCCGAAAAAATTCAACAGATTTTTAAAATTATCTTACATAATACTGAATTTTATAACCGTCGATTTTCGACATGCACTGTTCTTGATGTGTTTGAGAAACAATTAAATTATTAGCTGTGCATTGAAAGATAAAATCAGTTTTTCAGGAATAAATGTTTTTTGGTGGATCCAAGACGAATGATAATAACGTGGGCAAGTTGGACGAACGTCAAAAAATGTTTTAAATGAATCCTTTTATTTCTACACTTAAGTGAAGAGCTTGATAAACATTTGAAAGTGAAGTGAAGTGAAGCTATATTTACACAGGGTATCGAATTCCGCTCTAAGGCTGGTCTTCAAAGGGGCCCTGCATCTTAAAAGAATGAGTTTACAACAAAACTATTCGTGAAAAGCCTAATAGAATCTATAATACTAAAACTTAAGAATACATTAAAAATCCTAAACCTACAATGCAAATTTACATGAAAGCTTAAAATAGAATGTAAATCAATGTTATGACAAAAAGAATCGTCGTTTTATACGCTCGGCCTTTTTCCACGTATTAAATACATAAATCATTTCTACCAAACTCGAAATTTTTTATGTTGTTATCCAAAGTCTTATAATTTTTCCAATGAAAATATTCATTGTGGCCAAAATTAAGGTTTCTCCACAGTCCTTTAGCTAGGTCAAATTTAAATCGTTCGTAATCTTTGAGGAAAAGTTTACGTGAGATTATATATATATATAGAGATTATCAACTGTTACATTATTTTGCGGAGCAAAATAAAAGCTTGCTCTCATTACCCTTTGTAAAGCGATCTGACAAACAAAAATTGTGTCTTTCATCTTTTCATGAAACTTTTTATTGGAAGGTAAGACAATTTTGTTATCCTTATAATTATTTTGACAGCGAAGTGAAGGCTAACACCTGCCTATTGATTCAATGATCCTTTTGGGTTCATGGGGCAAATTGACCAACAAAATTGAAGTCAGTCTTTAATCTGGCCCACTAGTTGGTTCCAAAATTTAGCATGAAATAGAACAAACCACAAAACTCGACAATAACAAGGAGTAATTGGACGAAATGCGTCAACCGCTTCGAAGCAAACATCATTAAGGGATTTCATTACTTGACATGAACAAATGCAACTCCAGGTTATTGTATATCTATATATTTTACAAAACATATATAGTAAGAATGTATTAGGGAGAAATGACAAGCGAACAGCTTTAATATTTCATTAAAACACAAGGCAGATGCTTTCTATTATCCGATACTGTGAAGGATCGTTTTGTGCATATCTTATATATATTGGCGATGTGAATACTAACTCAACTTGTGAAATATTACTAGCAATATATTAATAATAAAAGCAAAATAGCTTGAATTTAATTTTAAATATTCTAGTTTGCAAATTTTCAGAACTGAAAATGAAGTTTCATTAATTTTATCCAAACCAAAACTACAAAACTCAGCAGCCCAATAAAACAATTGATTTCTTTTATCTAACTTCCGTTAAAAAAGGATTCAAACTTTTTAGCTCAACTAAATTAAACATAATCTTAAAATTTGTAAGCCTCAATAAATTGCCATAATAACTTATGTTCGAGTAGAAATGTTTATTCTTTTAAATAGATGTGAAATTTTCGCTTAATTCACAGCCAAAGACATTCACTAGCCGAATACTAACAATAAGAACGAGAAATGAGTAACTTCAAAGTACTATTTTCTTACAGATCAAACATTTGTCAAACCATCACAGTTATTTAGGCAATATATATCTATATAACAAGAACATGGTATAAAACCACACTTCAAGTGTATGCCGATATGAAGCGTGTTAAAACGACTCAGCAAATATGAAGCAAACAAACTATCTTAAAATTATATCAAGGCATTACCTTTTCACTGCCTATTTGGCGTGGGTTTGTCTTTCATCCTCAAATCCTTGCTATGGTTACCGAATACTTAATCCCAAAATCAAAATCGCAAGACCCATATTAAGATCATATCGACCCAGGTGCCATGAATTATAGGACTGTATCACTTGCCCTGTTTCGTGCAAAATATTCCAAGTTCCTTCGCTTTTAACTCAGAAACTGCAGAATATAGTCGAAGCTCTAGATAACACAGCCATTAAATTTGAATAACAAAGAACATTAAGCTTAGTGTTCTCAGTTTTCACAATTTTCCTCTACAAGAATTTTCATTCAATTCTATTCTAAACTCGACGAATAAAAAACGGTTTTTCAAATAAAAACGTTTTGTAAGTTTTTAAAGCTTCAACACTCCCCCTCCATTGCTCATGTTTGATTTTCTTTTATTATGATTTTTTCAAGCGCACGTATTCCCATATGTCATTAGCGACAGCTGATTTTTACCGGAACAAGCGACTGCAAACATTTGATCAGCGGACTAATCAAACATTTCACAGCTGTTGGCGGTATGGACGCACAGTAACAAATAAGCTTTAAAATACAGTCAAGGTTTCTACATGATTTTCATTTCATTCAAAAATTATTTTTAACCAAAGATAATTTTATCCGTCTAATATATTGAGTAAAAGAAAACTGACAAGTCACTTGGGAAATATATAACTTGATTCAATTCTATATCTCCAATTATCTTTGTTTATTTGTAGAAATAGTTATTTTGAGAGATTTCTCAATATCTTTACTATTTTTACTAATATGACATTTATATAAAATATCACATTTTTTTAAAATTAATTACACATTTGTTTATCATTTTGCATGCAAATTTATATCAACATTTGTTTGAATTCACGCCTCATGCAGAGTTTTTCGAATCTTTTCATTTTTATCAAATTGAGAAAATGTTTAATACGACTACAATTGCGTGGGTGATTCTAAACTCTGAATGCCGCGAGACAATTCTTGTAATAATTAAAAATGTACGGCCAGTGGCGATATTTTTCCTATCTATCTCATATTTAATCAAAATCATTTAATGGATCGGCAAGAATAGTTCTTACTTATGGGACAAAAAAATATTGCTAGGTCACTATGCTTGGAACAATAACAAGAAATGAAGGAATATAATATTTTGTACGAAAATATGGTCTCAAAGGTAGCTATACTTGAACTCTTCTAATTAAAAAATATCAACTTAAAAAAACAAATTCTGAATTCAAAGTTCAAATAAATTTTTTTCCCTAGAATTAATATAAATTTTCTATTCTGTCTTGAAAACAATTTTTACATTTCTTGGAAGTGTTTCCTGAAAGCGAGTGCCTATAATGACGAAGCAAATAATTTCGTACCAGATGAAGTTATTGATAATTAGGCAATAAAGATTCAAATAACTTTAGTTTCATATGCAGAAAAACCGAAAAACCCAATATCAAAGAAAACATGGCGTGTTTCTTTGTTATGGGAAAGTTTTTCTTATGTACATAAATGAAGTGTTCGTTAAATGTTAGGGTATTGAAGTTCTACGACCACATGTTTATTGAACGCTATATAAGGGAGTGATGATGATAACGGATCGAGTTCAACCCGAAATGAAAAACAAAACTTGGTACCCTGTTTACATGGTATTGCTTCTAAACAAACTCGTACTGGAACGAAGCTTTATTAAGTATTGAGCCCGCACAATGACAGCAGAAGAACAAAGAAAAACAAAACTACGCGTGCGTTAACTGGGACGTGATCCAGTGTCGTTCTGGAATGAACATCGATCTTCATTTACATGAATTTGGGACTGGATTGAACGTTTCAACCTGGAACAAATACCCGGCGCAAGCCCGATCCGGATGGATTGACTTCATTTTCGATCCGGACTCATGTAAACATTGTGTATTCAAATGCAGTTACAAGAGGAGAAATAAAGAGATCGGAGCAAACTGATTTAGGCTCGAAATATTATGTATACACACCCTAAGAGAGTGGAACAGAATGCCTGATTCGGTGGTCCAAGCACAAAATTGGCAGACTTTAAACAAAAACTAGGACTCTAACATTTTTTGTCACATGATCACCTAATTAATTATAATTTAATCATTATAATAGGCACCTTACTCGATGGATACAAGCCACAATCACAAACTAACAGGAATCCTCACACAGACGGAGGTGAGACATTTGGAAGGAGAATGCTACATTTTGGTAGATAGTGCCTTAGATGATCTTTCGGGAGGAAGCGATTGCACGGCAGGCTATATTATTTGCGTAATTCTCAAAGTATCAGTTTATGTAGCTCAGAACTTTTATATATTGTCAAAGTTAGCAAGCATATAAGAAAAGAATGAGCAAGTTCAATATATGTTCTTGGCTTTGAAAAGAGTTTGCCAAACTCCAAACTGCCGATGCGAAAACCGAGTTGACCTGCCTCGGCCGGTTGGAATTTGACAAACTTTTTTCATATAAACAAGGCTCCTGTTAGTCCGGGTCCATGAAAAGTGATGGTGAATTTGAGCACAGATCGAAATCTTCAAGATGGCTTCAAACGTTGTTTGCGTTGCGCAGCCGATAAAACGTTAAGTGAAAAAGGTTCAGCGGTCGGTTGAATGGCAGAGTAACTTGTCCATGTAATGAAGCAATATAAAGTAGAAATGGATTTTGAAATCGACACGAAGTTTTCTGGCTGATTATAACAAAACTGACCCAGGTTCGTAAAATTAAACTAGTTTGGTTTAACAACATGTCAATAGTAGAATAGTTTCCCTATATATTAAGAGATCTTGGCATGAAAGTCGAATTTGCAGAGGGAGGAAAACCTGAGTAGCAACCCGGAGAAAATCCTTCGAAGTCAGATTGAGATCAACAAATCTCAACCCACATGCAGAGCCCAGGAGTTGGGCACGACTAATGACCACTATGCCAACCTGATCCCCCTGGAATAATTAGAGTAAACACCTAGGTTTTGATAATTTCCATTATAGCTCTGTTTTTAGTCAGATTACTAATCGAAACAAACCGAAACCAATAAAGCTTTCCACAAATGACGTCATGACGAACAAACCACAGCTATCGTGAAATCTAGAGGTTACCGCTAAAGCCGATGTTTTGAACCTACAACAATATTTAAAATTAAACACAAAAATAAATTCTTGCATTCGCTACTTTCTTTCATAAAACATTTTATAAAACATGTTTCTACTTGTCTGAGTAACTTGGGATAAAAATATTCTATTTTTAATAAATGCTCGCAGTAGTATTGTATATTTTGCTTTGCACATAGTTTAGGCATCCTGGATACGAACAGTAACTGCCAGTTTTGTTCTAGATTTTTAAAAGCATAATAGAGTATGTTTGTTCGATTAGTTGCATGGTCGTAATATTTCTATTAATAGCCAGCAGTCATAAAAGCCCAGATTCTTAGGAGCTTCAGGAATCCAATTTCCTGGAAAAGTCGAGAAGTTGTCAGATTAAGTTGCCGTTTGGATTCAGATTTTATGTAATCACACACACATTGTGCCTAGAAGTAACCCACCTTAATATTTTTCATCTCCTCTAAATCTGGATTAGATTTAAAATTCAGCAATGGAGGCTTAAATCCTGTCTTCTCATTTGCCAGCTTCGCAGAGTTTTGCTGCACAGTAGCATTGGGATGACACGATTCATCTGTACGAGCTGTCTGTTTCATTATATTACCGCTGTTTGTATCCTTAAGTAAAGAAGATTATAACAAGAAATCAGGAAAACTTACTGGTAATTAAAATCCAAATGTTCTTGGTGAAGGCAACAGTGTAATGTGATGGTAATGATAATTCTTACCACGTACACAACACTTTCTCGTTAATTTTTATTGTCAAAATTTCAACCTCGAATATTGTGTTTCTAGCGTTCCAATTGGTTCACTCAATCTCAGTTATCAGCTTATGCACCGAATGACCATATATGGAACTAACGGTGTAAACTGTTGCCAAGCAAAAAATGACACAATAAAAATTGTTGTCAGTTATTAAGAACCGAAGGGTTTGGAAAGTTCGTGAAATTTAATAATACAGTTATTCCATTCGCGCTTATTGGATATGAGATTATTATAGCCAACTTGGTACCATGTTGGCTATTTACCATCTCAAATCCAACGCGCGCTCTTGGAATAATGGTTAATTAAACATGTTTTGACATGTTTTAGACATGTTTTGATGGACAACCGTACTGGACAGGGTCGCAATAAACTGAGTTAAAGAATCTATTTATGGTGAAACGAAAACAATAAAAGCATTGAAAGTATTCATATAGATACGGTAGAATTATAAACTGAGTGTGTGACTATGATTCTTCGCCACTTGAAACACATAGTCTCTTTGATGTTTAAAATGGCATACTGCGTACCTTTATCTATTATAGCTTTCAAATAGTCAAAGAGTTTATAAATCAAAGAGGCCATAGGCTGCATATCAAATGGCCAGAACCGAAGCTTGTGATATTAGGGACCTTAGGAAACAAGGAGGAAAGGTGAGCAACGACGACTCCGGGAAATCACCTTTCTGGTTTACTCTTTGCTTCTTTGTGTGAATCATTAGAGTTTTGTTTCTTTGCTTCAACCTTTGTGAATATAACAAGATAAAGTGTTTCTCCATGAAGTTAAACAAATACTGAGAAAGTTGCCGTTACGTCCTCGTAGTCCAAACAACTATAAAAAGATCTTTTCACATCGTAATTGTAGCGACAATTTCGTACAAGTGCTCCGCACGATGCATTCCAACGTGCCGTTATTGTATTTACTATTGTTCTTTGCCATTGACGTGTGCCCTCCTCCTTGCTTGAGATCTCTGATATTAGTGGTCAGTTTTTTAATTGATAATTTTAGTTATTGTAACTGCAACAATGGTAATGATCATGGTTTGAAGATATTTTTGGTGCTTGTGACGGTAATGAAGAAGATGATGATGTTTTGATGATGGTAATAATTACTGATTGTAACTATACAATCAATTAGAGGTCGCTGAGAAATATTGATGTGGGGGAAGTGTAACAACAAAAACTTGTTTTATCCAAACATATCCCTGCTTATCTAATCGATTAACAGTCGCTGAGAAACACTATTATATCGCTGTGGTTTTTGCTAATCATGTATGTCGTATGAAGCCGAACGAGTCACCCCACAAGGATCCACAAGATACCTTTGTTTGATAAATGTCTCTCTTGAAGAGTTGCTTTGGGTATTGAATTCCTACTTTTCTACAATAACTGGTGATAGAGATTCTACTTTGGTTTGGAGCGGCGTATAAAACAAGTAGCAAAAACTGTGTCTATTGGCTTGGAATCGATTTGCGTACCATTAAAATTTATAGCACCTGTCAAACATATCATAAATATCAAAACACGTCGTTCAAACCACTTGTTAATTTTAGCGTCTTTTCTGAAAAACCATGAGAGACCTTACAAAGATTATAAAACCATCAACTTTATTGAACCTAACCCGTTAGTATTTACTGATATGTATTGCAATTATCTATGCAACCGCATCAAACAACTCCAGGTTTTCCAAAACAACTATCGAGCAAACGGAGAAAGATTTTGTACACTTAAATTATGTCAACAAACTTGTCACGGATTAACTTTCATAGAACTTTAGTTTTTGAATTTCAGGAATGACGCAAGTTCAAAGGGACTACGATTATAGCAATAAATCTTTACATTTAGCGCAGCTGCAAGACTGACAAATTTTTTAATAGAGCTATGAATATATTGGCATTCCCCTCAATATCTATGTTTCAGCAACTTCAAAGCAATTTTATACACAACTCACGTGTGGGTATTTACCAAGTGACGCTCTAAATAGTCAAAAAATTAGAACGAAGAGCGATGTTTTAAACCGTTCCTTTCCACAACCTTGCATGTTCAGCATGAACACACTACAAAATGTACACAAGACAACAATGGTCAATTATAGTAGTAAAGTTGGTAGGTTCGCCCTGTTACGCTCTCTACTATAGGCCATTAGGCGAGAAAAGACCATCGATGAATGCAAGCAGTTGTGGCAAAAATGTTTGAAGCTCGATGCATCAATCTTAGAGTTTTTATCTCAAGGGACCTACTTGGTGTAGTCACGTTGATCAGTTTAGAATAAAATACTTATCTGAAGAAAATAAAGACCCTTGCGATGTATAAAACATCACACATCAAAAGTCACAAAACGCATCTAGAACAACTAAAAGTACCATCCCCCAGTACAACAGAAACCAACTAAAAGTACCATCCCCCAGTACAACAGAAACCAAATTTTCAAACTGAAAACAATTAACTTCCAAACTGTCTAAGGGCCACATAAATCTCGGCAATGCACAAAACTAAGGAATCATAAACATTGATTTAATAAACTAAAAATCATAGGCTAGCTGGGAGGTGTTAAGGGGATGAACCGTATTTTCTATTTGCTGTTGATTAAATACGTTAAACTTCGAATCAAGAAAATATCACGTAACAAAAGTAAAATAACTAAAATATATACTCTATACGGTAATGATGATGATGAAAATTAGAATGGTAATGATGTTTTGAAGATGGTGATGATGGTGGTGGTGAGGTTCTTGATGGTAAAGATGATGATGATGGTGATGATTGTGAGGTTGATGATTGGGATGGTAATGATGTTTGGAAGATAATGATGGTGAAGGTGATGATAGTGATAGGATGGTTATGATGATTAGGCTGCTGCTGATGAGCATAACAATACTGATGATAATGACTGTGACGATGATGATCACAACGATGATGATAATGATGATGATTGGGATGGTAATAATGTTTTGAAAATGGTGATGGTGCTGATGATGGTGAGGCTGATGACGATGATGGTAATGAAGATAGTAAAGTTCGTGATGATGATGATGATTGGCATGGTAATAATGTTTTGAAGATGGTGATGGTGCTGATGATGGTGAGGCTGATGACGATGATGATAATAATGACGGTGATGATCAGGTTGATGATGATGGTAATAAAAATAGTGAAGTTGATGACAACAACAACAACAACAGTTTATTTGTATCTTCTTGTTTACATTAAATGATGATGATGATGACAAAGGTGATGATGATGATGATCGGGATGGTAATGATGTTTTGAAGATAATGATGGTGAAGGTGATGATAGTGTGGTAGTGATGATTAGGTTACTGCTGATGAGCATAAGAATACTGATGATAATGACTGTGATGATGATGACAACGATGATGATGATGATGATGATGATGATGATGATGATGATGATGATGATGATGTGGATTTGATAACCATTATGGTGATATAAGATTAATGTGATACGTAGCAGCAAAGCAACGAAAAAAGACAATAAAAACAACAAAGAGAAGTCAAGAACCTAATAAAGGCGCTAGAGCAATACAAATTTAATATTCACTAACTTTGCTTATACTGTCTTTCTTGAGAGAACTCACAGCTGGTCGATGCGACTGGACTAGTTTTAAAAGATTTAGTAATGGTTCCTTGCTTGAAGAATGATTCCCTGCATCTTTATTTGCGGGATACATTTCCTTACAGAAAATAAATAAAATACAATTACATATCGTCAGCATTTCTACAGAAGGATATTTAAAGTGTCTTTTTAGTCGTGATAACGCAAAGCATGGAAGCGACTATCCTCGGAGTTAAAAATATTCATATGAATTCTATCAGAGATTTCCGAAAGGTTAATCAAGGTTAATTTATGTTAATTTGCATGATTCAAATGAAATCCATGGTTTACTGCCTTGTTTTTGTCGCTTTTATAATTTCATTGATTTAGGCGACAAATGGAGACCTTTTGGGGAATCCCCCCCCCCTCCTTCCTTCAATGCACTTGCTGAAACTGTTGATAGAACTTCCACTCCTAAGCAATAAATCAATAAAATAAATACTCCCTAACAATATGTAAATTGAGTTGTTACTTCTTTCTGTCCATACTTGACCTAAATTTGATCGTTTTAAATATTTTTTATTTAATAGAATATATAGGATAAAACTTGAAGTATCTGACAGTTAATAATAAATTATTATAGTAATTATAGTAATAACGCCGTTTCACTTCACGTGGTCGACAGAAAGTGAGAGGCAATTCATAGAAGACTCAACCCCAATAACATCAAGAGGGATAATGGACCCGAAATATTGGCAGCTTGGTTGCCGACAATTAGGAAACATCAAAGCCAGCGACACGCTACAAGGCAAAGGACGCCTGAGGAAAACAAGCAAAACGAAAACAATAGCAAGTTCAAAAATAGCCAATCGCAGCAGACCAATGCGATTCATAATGCTGTACCAGAGCCAGTTGACCCCATCGCCTGAAGAAGACTAGCAGTAAGCAGTTGGAACATCGTGAACTATATCTAAGTGACTTGTGATGAGACAAAAGAAAAAACTTAAATCATTATCCAGCTATCACGATAAACAACAAGCTTTTTAACTCTTTCAATCCCAGATTTATTTTTAAATTCTCCTAACTTGTTCCTATATACTCTATTGAACAAGTTGGAGAGAATTTTACTGTTAATCCTTTGTAGTTTGCTTTGATTGATCAACTCTCAGTTTCTCATTGCCAAATGTTTTATTTTGTATGTGTTAAGTAATGAGAAGTTGGGTGGTGATAGCCGACTGGGACTGAAAGGGTTAACAACAAATTACGCTAAACACTATATTAACTCGACATTATCGAGACATTAATTATTCAAAACTGGTGAAGTATACTTGTTTTAACTTTTGCGACAACGACACGACAATGTCGATCACTCTATGACGAGCGAGGGTTGATTTTCTTGGTCTAGAATTGAACCATATCGCGCTTCCACACAGCCTATAAATGATTGAGGCACATGACTCCATAAATAGCATCACGCTGTCTTATAAACAAGATGCGGCCAACCAATTTCAAAGATGAGGAAAAATCCGAGTCCCAGATGGGTTTGAACCAACGACCCTCTTTGTTTGAATTCTACTTGGATACTCTAACCATTGAGTTACTGGACTGGAGCCGAAACTAAACTTATAAAATCAAACACTTTTCAGTTAAGTTATAAAACTATTTGAGCCTTGCTCATGACGCAAATTCAACATTTTAAGTAGCAAGTTTTTTATTCTGAAAAATCTAACCTTTTGTTCTGTCACAATTGGGTCTTTCTTTTGCCAGCGTGTTCTTTTGGAAACAATGGGCGACTTCTGTGGCTTCTTTGTTGGAGAATGTGGTGTACCCTTCAGAGGATGCGCAGAGTTCCCCTTTCGCTTTGAGCTATCCAAACATGTGATTTCTTCCTTCTTTGCCTTCAAAACAAACTAAATATGCAAGATATTTTAAGTAAATGCGCTGTTGTAGCTATGACAAAGTCATGGAATGTCAAAACTTAGTAAATCAAAAGTTAGGAGAGTCGTGTGAATTTAGTTAAAAGCCATTTAATATTTTTTAAAAAAGCTAGCTTTACTTTGTCTATTTTCAATCCCATTTCCTAATGTCAGCTATTCTAAATGGTCCTGTTTCAATCTTTTTGTTTTGGCATAACTACGATATTATTTGTAACTAACAACGAATGCATAATAGAGATTTGTTCTCAACTAATCATACTATCTTGGTTCTATAACACAATATCGGGGGCATAACTATTGGTTTAGTTGAAACAATTAGTAAAACAACAGTTTACAAATGCTTTATCATGAAATTCAAAATATGGTTATTTTTCACACAATTCACTCCGACCGAGTGCAGTCTGGAATTAAAGATTTCTTTAAAAAATCAACTAAAAACAAGACGCTATAGAAGCGTTAACTGGGCTTTCTTTGTTTCAGGTCCCTCAATAGACCAAGAAATGAACTTTGTGAGCCTAGATGGCGCCGCGAGGAACTATGGGATACACATTTCGTATGAACAACAGAAATGGAAAAACGAGCCAACTTTATGGCTGAGCTTACCACAGGTAAGAAGTAGACGTTTTTCCTTAAAAAATGAAACGTGAACCGGTTGAACACGTGAAGAGCCTGGCACGAGTTCGTGCCTAGACCACACTCTTCAAATCAAAATGCTTGGCTGCTCTTAACAGGTTGCCTTGAATTATTAACAGTTGAAGAAGCCTTTGACTTCCTTATATCAACCAAGGTTTCGCCATAGATTGCATAATCAAAAGATCAAAACAAACATTACTTGGAAATAAACTGAGATTTGTAATGACAGTTGACTTCGTTACAATTGACATAAAACTATCCGGAGGTAGAGTTGTCTTGACGACTGATTGTTCAATGATCAAAAAGGAAAATTCAAATTTTCGAGTTTTATACTTTACAAGTAAAATTCCTAAAAAGTAATTCATAACGCTTAAAAGCTGTTTTAGGTGAAATTTAACTAAATTACAACATTTGTTGTTCTAAAGGCATTAATTTACTCACTTATAAGAATCAGAAACAGTAAAAAGAAATTGCCTTTAAACGATTAGTTAACTTGACGACTAACAGAAGACACCCTACGACTTAAACTTCACATCGCACAGCCGAACTTTGATGGCACCGACCAACTACAAGCTTACCTTTGAACTTCGAGCCGGCACATCTTTTTTGTCACTAAACTTTTTATCCAAAACGGGAATTCTCGACGAGGCACTATTCAGAGTATTGATATTCTCGTTTCCTTTTGACCGCGGAGATGACTGCATTTTTTCCAGCATCATAACACGCAACCTTTCACGAACGTCCGTACCGTAGTTAACAGCTTGTACATTTTGGTGCTGTTGTTGAGCTGGTTTCTGTTCAGACGTTTGCCCTTTCTTCATTTGTATCGCGCCGTTGACACTCTACAGCTTTATTTTGGCAATCTTTTCTACTAGTAACGTCTTCAAGTATAAAGCGTTTTTAGTGTCAAAAAGCTCAGCGGAGCGCAACTAAATGACCGATTCATAAGCTACACTGATAAGCAACATATCGAAACATAAACCCACCGACTGGTATTCTCAGGCAGAGAGCAAGCGCACATTATTGAGTTTCACTTCCTTCATTCACATTCCTTAAATACACTTTTAATAAGGAAATAACTGTTTTGTATGTAGAGTGACAATGTTTTGATGAATGACCCAATTTTGTTTGGACTCTAATGCGTAAACCAAAGAAGTGGAAACGACGGACTGAAAGAAGGACATTCGTAACAAAGAAAAGTAGCAATTCAGCAACTCATCTTAAAATCTACTTTCCGACTGAATAAGTTGAACCGTAATAGAAGGTTATAGACAATATATAAGGCAAATACAGACTTCTTTTGTGTGTGTAACCATCTTTTATTTTTACAAGTTCAATCACCGTGAAGTACTTGTAATGTTACCAACATAATTTGCACGTAATCAATTAGTTAACAATTAGAACTCGACAGCGACTGGAATTCACCTCAAGCAAGACCCGAGGACGTTTGGAATTCCCAGAGGCCGATGTCAGTGAGCTGTATACTCGCACTACATACGCGAGTACAAAAGGTTTATTAGTGTCACTCATCAAGTTAGAGAAAACAAAACTAATAAAGTTAAAAAAACTACTTAAAGAATCTCTATTTAATCGGGGAAAAAGCGCAACTGAGACCCCGTCCACATGCAGCCGGGTATTTTCCGGCAAAAACGGAGATTTTTTCGTAGTCAAAAAAACCACGTGCATACGTAGCGCTTTCAAATCGTATTTGACCGCCGATACGTATACGTAAAAATATATGCTATTAATATTAATATGTTATGCTGTACAAATATGTTGCCTGTTAATGTATCAAGTTGAATTTCGACACGGTTGATGAATTTCAATATGGGCAGGTGTCATCTATGGCACCCAAGCATTGCGGGAAGCCATAGACCTTGTAAAAAAAGTTCTATACAAGAGTTTCACATCCTCAGGGTAAGGTGCAGCTTCAGAAACTCAGGTGTTCGGTGTATCGTGATTTCTTCACAACCCTTTCTTAATCAACCTTTGACACTGTTTAGCGTGATATTCCAAAAGCGTTACACTCTTTTTTTATATAAGAATGTCGAATTTTTCGACTGATGCTGAACGTTCTGAAAATATTTAACAAGCTGATGGTATGCACCCATCTCTTCCCTCCTTAGTATCCACTTCCTTACTGTTCTCTTTTTTTCCTTCTTTTAGTTTTTTCGATTTCCATATCTTCAGCAGACAGCAAGAAGCAAAAAAAACAAACGCAGCAGCCCCCTTTTGTTTTGCAACAAAGGTCGCCATACTGAAATACCTTTTCAACCTATCAGCATGCAGAAACCGATCTCAAATTTCCAACCTGCAACATCTGATTTGTTGCGTCAGAAGTTTTTAATGAAAGATGTAAAACGAGCAACATGAGTTCGCAACTTGCTTCGCAACAATGTTTCGCAAAAAGTTGGATAATTTTGTATCTCGTATTTCGCCGCCTCACGTGTAATTTACAAATTTACTATTGCGGGCTGTGGTGCTCGCTACGTTGGGAAAAACAACAGGCATTTCTACACACGTGTAAATGAGCACATTTTGCGGGATAAAAATTTTCATATTTTCAAACATTTTAGTTTTTCCAAAAATTGTCAGGATAAGTGTAATGTATCTTGCTTCAAAATCATTGACAGTGCTACCTCTTACTGTCAACTTTAAATCAAGGAGAGTTTCCATATTGAGCGGTTGAAACCTGAACTTAACAAATAGGTTGATCATGTCAGTTTAGCATTA
>JAOTRI020091072.1:0-15658 GCA_028564885.2 Zoanthus sanctaehelenae
TGGTGTAGTGGTTAACACGTCGGACTAGTAAACCGAAGATGTGGGGTTCGAATCCTGCCAAGGGCTTATATATGATATTTTTCTCTTATTTCTTTCTGTATATATCTACACACCGAATGCATTCCAATTGCATTTGTCAGTTTTACCATAACTCTAGTTTGTTGCAAACTTGTGCATTCATCAAATAGAAAACTGGCTGAAATAGAAATTACATTTTGAAAGGTAGTTTTTATTATAATTTTATTAGGAGATTTATCAGTTTGCTTTGGTTCATGTTTGATTTTGGTTTTAGATGATAACAGAGTCTATAGTTGGGGTAACAGCAACAGTGGTCAGCTTGGAAATGGAACCAGTGAGACTTGCTTAGTACCAACTATTGTCAAACTTGCAGTGGGTGGAATGGTTCAGTTTAAGGGAATCACGTGCGGTACACGACACAGTTTTGTTTGGACAAAAGATGGAGACTCCTATAGTTTTGGAAATAATTACAGTGCACAGTTAGGATACGATTTTAGAAAACCAGATTTTAAGGAAAACCAGGTACCCATAATAAAAAAATATTATAATTATAAGTAAATATTATATAAGAACTATAACATGATATTTTAAATTGCAAGAGTAATTGAATTGAAGTTAAATACTTTTTTAAATATTAATGTTTCAGTTTTGGAATGATTAAACTCAAAATTCAAGTTATGAATACTGGCCGCTTTCCTTATCTGTAGACATTGTCATCATTAAAAATAATATTATTGGTGTTCATATGTGTTATAGGTGTAAATATTTTTTTGTTAAAATCTTTCAGTGTTTTAAAGCTCAAGCAAGCATTGAACTAAATAAGTTAAACTAGTAGTATTGCACACTATGTACATTAATGAATAATGAAATTGGAACTGTTTAATTGTTATAATTTCAGATGAGTCCAGTGTACGTAGACACTCTTCTTAATAGATCAGTCATACAGGTTGCATGTGGTGCTAGACACACAGTTTTCTTGTTTTGGGATGGCAAAGTTGCATCAGTTGGTAGCAACAACAAAGGTCAGCTTGGTATCGGCAGTTGTGTTGATGTTGTGTGCCCCAGTAATGTCACTGACCTCAAGAATATTATTGTTTGTGTTGGTAGTGGTAACAGCCATACACTTGCAGCTGATGGTGAGTACACACATACAGTATATATAATTAATATGTGCAGTGCGATGCCCAACATTTGACAATTTTGTTAGTAACAGATACTGTAATGAGGCTTGCTAGTTTCATAATTAAGGGGGTTCGTATCTCTAACCTCTATTGCATTAATTTAAATGGAGCAAAGTTATTTCACCCATTAGTTTGAATGAGATGTTTTGAATTTCTCCATTTCCAGATAACAGCCGGATTTTAATAGCTCCCTTCAAAATTTATTACTCATGCTATCAATTTCAACTTTTTAAATTAGATGAGTGCCAAGCTTTGTTTATGCCTATCTTATTCTCTGACTATTAAGTATTAAAAACATCAATGGTACTTGCATATACAAGATTATTCATGATGGAAATATCTTTTGCTATGATAATCCTATACTTATGATGTTCATTCTGTCAACTCGGGATATCAAGAACAAAACCAGACAGGGGTGGGGGAACTGGCCATGGGTGGTGGGCAGGGGAGACCATGGTGTCGAGGAGTCACTCTAAAAGCCAGCCATGCCACCACAAAAGCATCCATCAATTTTTGCTGGATCGATTGCAGGAAACAAAAGACGAATTATGTAACTGCACGTGGCTTCTGTTTGTTTTCATACATAATGGCTGACGAAGTCACAGACGCAGCAAATCATGAACAATTTGTTCTGTTTGAGGTGGGTGGATGATGACTTAAATGCACATGAAGAGTTTATAGACCTGTATGTTGCACCAAACATTGCTGCTGACACACTCGTCGCTCGCACCAGGGATGTGCTGATACGAATAAATCTATATCAATCAAAAACTGTAGGGAGCACTGAGCTATGATGATGCTAGCAAATCTGCTAAAATGATCGCCCAAACATGATTCTTTATTTGGAGAGCAGGACTTGCAGTACAGATACACCCAGTTTCTGAACTAGGATGTCTTCAGGGAACTTTAGTCACTAGTGTTTGACACTAAACTTGATACAGAAGTGAGAGCGCGCTTTGTCAGAGTTAGATATCAAATAGAAACATTTTAATATTTTTTGGAGTGAACATGGGTTGCTACATGTACTGAAGCACAGTGGCAACTTGTCCAAAACAATACAACGACCAACAATTTAATCATTGCATGCTTTTAGATTGGTGAATATTTTGAATGGGTTTGTTGGGGTAGTGATTCTAAAAATGCCTTCTTTGGAACATTTCATACTAGGGACATTCTGCAGACTTTCAAAAGTAAAGTGTCTAAAGCAACACAATGTCATTAGTAAATAGATTATTTGAAAGATACAATTAAATGACCATTGAAGTTTCTTCTTGCGATTATTATCCATATTGTCCAAAAACATTGTGTTTTATTTTTTTTTTCTTGAACACAAGGTATAAAATGAGAAACATATTGCAGCAGTTTTTGCATCATGTGGTACAGTGTGCATGTACAAAGTACTGAGAGAGAGCAGATGGATAAATGTAAATATGTTGTGGTTCAATTTTTGAATCTGTCTGTAGCAACCTACGTAACTGCATTAACGTTCCTGAACTGAACAATTTTCCCCCGAGAGACCTTGTAAATTCACTAAGCAGCACACCTCTAGAACCCTTAGATGGAAAATCGGTTAGATGATCCTCTAGTGCCATTACTCTTGGAAGAAGCACCCGAATTTCTTAAAGTATCCAAACGTCAGGTTTACCAAGTGTTGTGCAAGCTGGATTCAAGCAAAGCCTGTGGCCCTGATCGAATCTTTAACTAGTTTTTGAAATAATACGCAGTATTTGTTGCTCATCACTTCTCAAAAGTCCTAAACACCTAGCCAGTATGCGGAAACTCGCCGATGTCAAACCTATTCCTATTTAAAATGAACCCAGAAGACGGAAAAAGGACTTAACACCTATCTCCTTTACACCATTTTTTTCTAAACTGGTTGAGGATTTAGTCGTCACTAATTATCTCAAGGCCATCGATCTACGATGTATCATCAATGACTTATCCATTCCCGACGCAATACTATAGTAATAGGTCGTCTACACAACAGTTTCCGACATCATTCAGTCAAGTAGTGCTCAAGAATAATATGTCGATTCTGTGGCCAACTAGTCTGTATATAATAGGTCCAATTGAACATCGACAAGTGTAAAGAATTTTGTTTGTCATTCTCTAAGAACAATGCTCTTCAATGTACCACTATTATTCATTAATGAACTTGAACTTGTGCAGAATACCAAGACAATCTCTCTTGAAAGCGTCCAAAAGACCTCAATATCTTAGACACCTTTTAAAAACGTGCTGGGGGCTGTACATGGAACTTAGTAAGATTTTACACATGTTGTATTAGACCGTCCGTGACTATGCTGCACGTCAGTTCTTCATTTATTTCTGCCTATTATCTAATATAACAATATAGTTAAAATTTTAGCTATACTCCATTCTTAAACCTTTATCTCGCTCTGGCATATGCCATTGCACTCTTATAACACCATTGAAGCCACCTTCACACGTGTACTTACCTACCTACTTAGTACCTACCTATCTACCTACCTACCTAATTACCTACCTACTTAACTACCTACCTACCTCTGGGACCTCTGCTCCCGCGGGTAGGGTTTGAACTTTTGGGTTGGAAAATGCATAGGCCTTATCAACTGCCCAAACCACTTGTTTGCAATGATAATCACATAAAAATACACGATTTATTTTAAATTAATTTGTGAAAGTTGCATTTATTGTTAACTAATAAAAACATCAACCATTTATTCTTATTCAGATAATTTTTAAAAGTTGAAATTATCTTATCATTTGTGTTGCAATGTTTTACTATCTACTTAAGTTATCATAAATTATAATAAACTTATTTCTAGTATCAGATTGTAATTTTTGACGAGTCGGTTCCTTCTAATTAAATTCAATGATAGGCCGCCGATTGATAAAACAGAGGTTTCTAAAACAATGGAAAAAACCTTGTTTTAGTTATCGTAAATTATTAGATAGCAAAAGATTTGAGTTTAAAACTTAAGAACGCTTGTTAACCAAACACTTATGTACATTGGTTGTATTTCGCACGCAATTTTTAGTTTGCATTCAAAATAACTATCGCTGTCAGCAATTATTTACAACGAGTCGATATTTAGTCCTATTTTTTGATAGAATGTCATTATTTAGCATAAGGAGGTGCTAGTGATTTTATGGGGAAAGATACATATTTTCGAAGTCAACAACAAGATCTCCCTTTTTTCAGATTTCGAATGGTTACAGTATGAAGAAGGCAGCCCGTGAGACCCTTTAGAAGCTATTCATTTGACTAATTTTTGGTTTGGTTAAAAACACCTTCAAATTTATTTATACCAATGCAAATTTGTTGAGGAAAAAATTTTGTTCTAGCTGTTTGTATAGTGTTTAAAACTACAATTCATGAATGTAGACGAATGCTTGAATACACGAAATACATTATAAATACAACACACAAATACGGATTTTGTTAACAATGATTTTGTGAAGGTAGGTGTTAAAAATTAGCGTTAATATTTATTCTCGATTATGTTGATATTTGTGCAGAAAATGGAAATATATATGCTTGGGGCTATAGTAAAGCTTGTGGTACTAAAGAGGATCAGCTTTCACCAAAACGTGTGATGCACAATGAACTAAACACTGTAAATGTCACGTCACTCGCTGGGGGTGATTCGCATTCAATTGCTCTTATTAACAAAGTCATTTTCAGTTGGGGAAGCAACTTCGAGGTACGTCATTTAATTTGAATCACCATCACCTTTATAAGTAGCTCATGATGACCATTAAGATGGCGACGGTGGTCGTCATCATCAGCTTTGTGAATATTCATCGTTATTTTCCTAATCAGCAACGTTATAACCATATTTCAACACTACCACCGCGATCGTCATTACCATCATAAATTGTCATTCTTATTGTCATTACCAGCAACTGCATCACCACTACCACTACTACTATCATCCTTAGGCCAAATTAAAAAAAAGTTTCCTGCAAACGATCGTCCGGGATATTTCATCGCAGACCCTAGTAATTATGTATATTTTAGTTTTAAATTTTTTACATTAATTCTTAACTCTTTTTTGCAGTGAAAGGAATTCAGTTTCAAGTCTTTGTTTTTATTGTAACTTACAGACTTACAAAATTATCGATATTTAATATTATTTTCATTTTTAAATTAATTTTGTTTTTAAAACTATATACTGCTTACAGAATTAATGAAAATTCTTAAAAGATTTGATTTTGTATAAAAAGAACTAATGAAAGCTTGGAAATAATCGTTATAATATTTACAACGCTCTTGATTTTGAACTTCTCGTTCATTTTAATTAATTTAAAACTTAAACAGACATGTTTCGAGGGACTCTCTTTATCGTCAGTTTTGTAATAAACCGAGTTCACAAGGTATTTAAAATAAATAGAAAACAATAAGAATGTTGAACATTGTAATTTAGCCTTTTGTAAACATTATAAGAATTATAAATATTTTTCAGCTCAATCGAAAAGATTTAATAAGCAGGTATCCCAGCAACGCTTGCTGCTCCGTAATGCACCTTTACATTTTTAATCACTTCAGAGTTGTTTTGACTTAGAAATGTAAATTTACCAGTTCTGTTGTTATAGAATGGAGGATTTTGGCAAAATAAAATTATTTTAGAAAAACAAAAATTATTTCTACCCACCCTAGTATTTTGAGGCATGTAACACAAAACTGACATTTTTATCATCACCATCATTATCACCATCATCGCCACCATTATCATCATTATCATCTTAATCACTAACATCATTACAGCTGTCAGTTACATAGGATTATTGTTTTTGCTTTGACCACCACCGTCATCATACATACAAATATATATAAACTTTTTTTACCTCGAATTTCAGAGTAGCTTTAAAAGCTAATTTCTCCGAGAGAACAAATAAACATAAACTACAAACTACGATTCTTTGAAATATTTACAATATTACGTCTAAATGAAATAATTTTATCTACTCAAGTTCAAATTAAAAATACTGCAATACTAAATTTACTAAGTATATAAAATTTACATTGCCCAAAGGCTAGCTAATGCTTTTCTTAGGTCATTAAGGTTCGATATTCGAACAGCGTCCATAGTTTAGCTGCATGATAGGAAAAGTATTAAGGCCATAAGTATTAGTTTTAGATGCAGCGAGAGTAAACATATTCCACATGTAGATTGGATATTCAGTAAAAAAAGAACTTTAGTTACTAAAATTAACATATTGTCCATACTACTGTTATATAGAGAGACACTGTTGACTTTGCCTTATAATTTACCGTACGTAGTTTCGAAATCTCATAGAATAAACCTTTAGGAATTTATTTATTTACAGTTTCTATTTTCTAGGTATTTTGCTGTCCTCAGAAATGCCACAACGATGAACAATAATGAAAGTGCGGCTAAATAACTTTAGGTCTTATACAATGTGACTAAAGTAGCTTTAGAAGTTAGTTTTTTAAATCTTCACCGTTATCACCATCATCGTTACATTCATCACCATCATCATCAACATTACCACCGTCATCACCATTATCACCATTATCATCATCATTACCACCGTCATCATCATTACCACCGTCATCATCATTATCACCATTATCATCATCACCGTCATCACCATTATCACCATTATCATCATCACCGTCATCACTATCATCATCATCATCATTACCACCGTCATCACCATTATCACCATTATCATCATCACCATCATCATCACCATTACCACCGTCATCACCATTACCACCATCATCATCATCACCGTCATCACCATCATCATCACCATTGTCATCAACATTACCTCCGTCATCACCATCACCACCATCATTATTATCACCGTCACCACCATCACCACTGTCATCACTAAGTCTTGCTTTTTGCAAACTGTAATCATTAGTTACGACCTGCTGACTGCAGTTATCTTCAACCAATTCAGGGTCAACTTGGTCATGGACAGAGTGTAAAGTTTATTTCCCAACCTTCCAAGATTCCGTGTAAACAATTACAGGGGAGCGTGTCTACATTATCTGTCGGTGAAAACACTTCTGCTGCTGTTAGCGGTGAGTCGACGTCAGTATCAACATAAATCGATGAAATAAGTAAAAATATTTAATATTGGAACACGCATTACAAAGTACATGATCGGAAATATACTAGAAAGTATTTTGCAAGATACTTTGTGTTAAAAGTGCATTTTAAATAAATGCGTGATCTTATTACGATTAGATATGCATTTTGTGATATAGACGGTGAAGACATTTGATGGAAATCGTGAAATAGAACTTGGATATGCCATTTAAATTTTACACTCCGTTACAAAGAAGACCATACCTTAAAGTATCAATTATAGACAAATTAACTTTTTACTTACTTGACATATTTCATAATTCAAAAGCGATCAAAAATCAACAATAAATGCGATTGAAAATCAAGAAAAATATATCGTTCTTTTGTCTACGACCTTAATACGACTCCAAGCACCTTGAAAATGTGGCTGGGCGTGTTCAGGTATGACTGGCGTCGTAAATGTACAGATCCATTTGGTGGTGTTTTTGCGGTATAGTATTGTTAAGAAATGAAATATAATAGCTCCACAGTACTACCGGGTTTACAAATGAAAAAATAGCCAACGTCATGGAAAAGTCATGAAATTTTGTTTTTGAGGTATGGTTTTTGTTGAATACGTGTTTCTTCATAGAATTGCGCTCACATAAGTGTGCCAAGGAAATCTCGTAGTCACATTCACGTTGCGTTATGTTGTGCATACGTGCAAAAACTATGCGGTAAATTTTATTTTACGTTGGCAATTTGAGTTTTTTTTTTGCTCTACATACAATCATTTTACACGTTCTTTCATTGTTTTGAAGACGAAATTCATGTTTAAAGTTGGAATAAATTGTGAGTTAGCTGTTGTATTGGAGTAGGTTCGTTGATATCTCGACATTTCAGGATCATGAAAAATAACATTTGATCATGGAAAAGTAATTGAATCTCATTCCATATTCTCAGTGTAAACCCTGGTTAATATTATATGTAACTGATAGTTTTAGCTGCTTTTTAATTCTCCAACCATCGTCAAGGATAAATTAACATATTCACCATTTTCCCAGCATCCTTTAGCTTCTTTTGTACACTTGGTAGTTTTTACTGTTTTAGCTGTTATTAATGTATTTAGATGCAATATACATGTTCTTGTTGTCTCGACAGATGATGGTTTTCTATTCATGTGGGGTAAAAACACAAGTTGTGTTATTAGGCCTGATGAGGGCCCAAGGTTTTTCCAGTATGAGCCCTGGTTAGTGAACATGGGGAATTGGAAAGTGCACAAGGTAGTGAAATCGTATTTTTTACTTCGTTAACTGTGGCGATAAATTATTATGAAATTAAAATTCGTGCACAAAAGTCCTAATGTGGGTTAGCAATGATATTATGCAGCGTCCGATTGGCTCGGGCATTGATATAACCGTGACAACGTGATTGATGGGAGCAGCGGGAAAAGATTGTCTGAGTAGCATTGATAGGTTGTTTGGATCTCTCTTTGCTGAACCTGCAGCAAAAAACTAATATCGAAAGTCCTATAATTACTTTCAGATCTGATTACTGGAGAACATGCAACGGCCTGTTATTGTTGTGATTTTTTTTCTTCTTAATTCGCATGCATTACCACCACATTACGACAAAGACTGTGCTAAGTCACCAAATTTGTGGGAATTCCGCTTTTATGGTACAATATCTCAGCTAAAGTAATATTGTAGATACAGATTTAAAAAGCAGGTATCCCAGTGAAAGCTATTAATAGAGAACTGAATGCTATAACAAACCTGTTTTTTAAATCTATTTGTGTTGTAAATTGACTCTCTGAAGTTTTGTTTTCAAATTAGTCAAATCTCATTGAGAAATGAAACATAGACACATGAAACTCTCATGAATAGGTTTAATACCTTGGTCGCTAATTTGATTGTGAGTGGTTATTCAGAGCGTTAATATGACAGTTTACTTCGAAATTTTGATATTTTGGGGGGTAGTCTAGATCCTGCGATTTCTTTTTGAATTTCAGCCAAAAGCCCCACAGTAACCATAGTAACCATGTTTTTTCATCATTTTGATATCGTAACCTACACTAGTAACAACCGCTGACATCATATATTGAGCCGCCGATCAAATCTTATCTATTCCTTACAGAACATCAAATAGGCCATTTGCATCAATAAATCACGTGACAATTCGTCCCATAGCAACGACTAGCTGGATTGCAAACTATTCCTTGACGACCCAGTGTTTATGTGGAGTTAGCGTGACGGGGTCAAGAGTAAGTTGTCTTTTGTGGCTTAAAGTGGTTCTAATTGTTTATTTGATTGCGATTTTATAAAGCGATAATCCTACATTTTTTAATAAGTATGTATTTTTTATTTCAAAACGAATCGTAGTTCGTTTTATATCGTGTAAAGCCGGTCGAAAGTGTACGCGAAAAAGACCATCATGGCGGCCGAAGTGTGATTTCGACGTTAATTCTTTGCAATTTTCTTTGTGATGATTTTGTGCGATAAAAAACATATCGCATTTTTTTTCTTTGCTTTATCATTTATGTATTATTTTCAAGGTTAAGGACAACGCGGAAATTATGCATGATGAGCTTTCACTGCTGTGTGCCGAAATGTACAAGTGACTCGAGGTACAACAAGTCCATTTCATACCATCGCTTTCCACCAGAAAAGAAAGCCAGTTTAAGAAAAGAATGGATTGTCAAAATTAAAAGAGATCCAGGAAAATCATTTCAGGTTAGTAACTATAGATTTAATTCGTGGCAAGAGTTGCTTTAATGCATGTATGTTAGCAGTTTTGTGTTGTAAACAACACGGCTACTTCGAACAAGTATCACTCACAAAATCAACTTTTTAACTCAACGATTTTTGGTTTAGATTGGCAGTAATACAAGAGTTTGTTCGCTCCACTTCAAAGAGAACGACTTCAAAGCACTTGACAAATCAAACAGACGTCTTCTTGTTGAAAATGCTGTCCCTTCAGTGTTCCAGTGGACAAATGCACCAAAGGAGAGGAGAAGAATCATTCGACAAATACAGACATTAGAATGCACGTAAGTTTCAAGCATTCCGGATTTTTTTTAATTACCGTTACCCCTTGTTTCGATTTATTCTGTAAAATTGTTTCTCGAGTTGAAGGCTTGTGAAATTCCTATATAAAGGACTATCAATTATTAACTAATGATGGTGATGATTTTCAAAATGTATCAGGTGCTTTATAATATATATAGCTGATCAGATTTAATGGTTTCTTTTTGTATTGTTGTAGTGAAAGTAGTGCAAATCAAATAGATAACAATGATGAAAACATGTCTATTGATGACTTATCCATTGCCATGGCCAAATTGGAGGTTGCAAAAGCTGAGACAGAAGCAGTAAAGGCAGAGAAAGCAGCAGCTGAAGCAGCAGTCCAAGCAGCTCTAGCATTGACCAAGTCATCAGAAGACCAGCTAGCCCAAGCAAATGCTGAGATAGAGTTATTAAAGAAGCAACTAGCAGAGTCTGTACCTAAAATTCATAAGTTTTGTTTTGATAGGTTTGCTGCTAGTGATTCAGATATCAGATATTACACAGGTTTTCCTACTACTGCTCTTTTCTATAAGTTTTTTGAGTTTGTGGAACCATCAGCAAAACACATGGTTTATGTTTATGCATCAGGAATGCAAGATAGCAGGCCAGTAGCTAGAACAATGCCACTTATTGATGAATTTTTTATGTTTTTAAATCGGGTAAGAGTAGGCTCATTTGAAAAAGAATTGTCAGACAAGTTCTTAACTCACATTGCCTCTGTAAGCAGAAAAATCACAACATGGGCTAATTATTTATATTTTTTATTAGGATCTCAGCCTATATGGGCTTCACGTCAACAGATTAATGAGTTTATGCCAGATATTTTTAAAAAATTATACCCTAGTACCAGGGTAATTATTTACTGCACAGAACTCTATGTTCAAACTCCATCTTCACTGCTCTTACAATCACAATTGTACTCTTCTTATAAAAGTAATACTACCTTAAAGAGTTTGCTAGGGATTTCTCCTCATGGTGCCATTACATTTGTTTCATCACTCTATACAGGATCCATATCAGACAAAGAAATAACTAGATGTTCAGGTATTTTAGATCTTTTGGAACCAACAGACTCAGTAATGGCTGACAAGGGTTTTGATATAGAATCAGTACTTGAGTCACATGGAGTTAAGTTAAATTTACCTCCTTTTTTAGAAGCTAGGGATCAATTTTCTAAAGAACAAGTTTTAGATACGAAAACCATTGCCAAGCTACGCATCCATGTGGAAAGGGCAATAAGAAGAATGAAAGAATTCCATATTTTTGACAGGGACATTCCTTTAAATCTTTTAGGGTCAATCAACCAAATTTATACTGTAATTTGTCTACTTGTAAATTTCCAGGGACCTCTTATTAGAAATGCATATAGTACTGATACATGATTTGATTATACAAGATTACAGTAATATTTAATATTATTTTCTATTGTTTACAGAAGTCATTGAATGAATTAACACATTTGTAATAATATAACCATTATTTTTATACAGACAACAGATAATAACTCTACTTGTATTACTTCAAACATATAATCACAACACAGCAAATTAAGGCAAATGCTTGTGTTTATTATAAGAGTTCAAGTTAAATCTATTTATACTATATAAGATGTTACAAAATTTTTCTGAGTGGTTCCCTTAAACATTGAGAGATGCAAACCTACATAAGATTTAATTTAAATAAAAGTTAAAATAAAAAATGTCTACTTTGTCTTTGTGTTGTTGAAAAAACTGCTGATCGAATGTAATTCTTTCACAATGATAAGTTGTATCATTAATATAGCTGAAAAAGTCACACCACTCTAATCCAGAGAGTACCAGTTGACATTGAACTTGTAAGAAGTATAAATGATTTCTTTTTAAACTAAGCTGGTTTGTTGTCTGATCTCGTTGTAAATATTGGACATTATCAAAATTGACTGAACCTTCCTTTACAACTTTTATTTCTAGTAAGCCAAATGGCAACATGCCATTATTTTCTGCCTCAATGTCGTAAACCTTTCTGTCTTGGGATTGATGATCAAACCAGCTGGAAACAAGTTTACCGTATCTTGCTTTGCATGCCTTGCATATGCAATGGCAGCTGTTGCCTCCATTTCTATACCCCGTTTCATGTTGGCAGTCACAACTCTACGGCTTGGGTTAAGGTGGTTTACAAGGGTTTCAAAATTAGACTGACGCTTTGCAACCAGGCCAAACTTACTTGCTGTTATTCATTTAGCCCGCAGTAGGTACCACAGGTTATTGTCGCTTTGCGTTACAGTTTTGCTCTCTAGCTCAATAGCAGTATCTCTTGTCATATGTATTGCATCAAACGAGGCTTGCTTTACCTCATTTAAACAGGTGTGGACATTGTTTTCAATTCTCTCTTTGGCAGAAATCAAGGGAAGTAAGGGGTAGTCAGTCAGTGCATAGTCATTAATAACATACTCTTGGCCAAGCCTTTGTTGGTATGAGAGTACACTCCCTTTGGGTGCATGACCAAACTTAGTAGGAATTGCTTGAAGCAAAGAAAGGTCTTGATTACAGGGAAGTACTGTAGCAATAAGAGGATAAGGTTCAAAACCAGAGAAGCTTTCCATTGGTATCAAGCTGTACTGAGTAGCAGGAGAGTATAAAGTGCTCTTTATATATCTGTTGTAATTTGCACCAGGTTTCGGTTTTTTTACTAGCACATTTTGAATCTCTTTATTGCATATCTTCTTTTCCCGGGGAACACTCCATCTTTGGGGAAGACTAGTACAGGTTAGGTCGTCAGGAAGGGACTTCAGTTCCAACTGCTTACAGTGTGCTAAATAAAATAGAAGTCCAATGGCGTGCTGGCAAAATCCTCCAACACCGGCTACACAAGAACATTTTCCTTCGATTTGTAGGTTTTCTCTGGTCATAACTTTTATCGTCAATTTGTGTGGAGGCTCGCTTTTTTTCATAGATCGAAAACACTTTCCCCTCACTGTAGATATACAATGATCATGTTCAACTGCGAAAAAAAAATCAGAAATAAGGAATTCTTTATCGAAAAATATGTATTTGTTTTCGAAACAAACATTCAAGAAGTATTTTTTGCATCGTTACCTTCAATAGCGTGTAGATAACCAGGTTCTGCGAAGTACTTGTAGGCTTTGTCGATGCCCGTACAGCCCGACACCTTCGCCGCGTACTTTTCAACATGACCGAATGTTAAAGCTGGAAATTTTGTTAAATCTTTTGATGAACCTCCTAGTTCAAAAGAAAATATATTGATTGAGTGATTTTACTTTATCTCAAGAAAATTAAGCGATGTTTTAATCAATGGAAGTAAGAAATTCATTGAAAATAATGTCTCACCTTCCGCCGCCATGATGGTCTTTTTCGCGTAGCGTTTCGACCGGCTTTACACGATATAAAACGAACTACGGTTCGTTTTAAAAAATATATATATATTCTTATTAATTAATATTAATTAATAATTATCGCTTTTAAAATCGCAATTAAATAAACAATTGGAAGCACTTTAAGCCACAAAAGACAACGTATTCTTGACCCCGTCACGCTAACTTCACACAAACACTGGGTCGTCAGGGAATAGTTTGCAATCCAGCCAGGCGTTGCTTTGGGAAGAACTGTCACGTGATCTATTGATGCAAATAAAATATTAATATATTGAAATGAAAAATAATGTTCTATGCAAATTTTTTCTGTCTAATCAGAATGAATTTGCACAAAATTAACCGTTTTCTCTACAAAAAAGCAACATCAATCTGTGTTTTAGAAAAAAGACAACAGGTTCATCCACGTTTATAGCCACTAATAACTTAAAACATAAAAAAATAATAAAATATGTCTAAATCACAGTTATGATTTATTGTAAACACTATTACACACTCTATAAATCATAAATCATTACTTTTAGTATTTTATGGTCTTTTAGTTTATTGCACTTTTGAAGAAAAACAGATAAACCAGGTCTCCATTGCACAATTATTATAATTGTTATGTTTACTAATAAGACAACATGAATTAATTGTGTGTTAATAAAATTAATTATTGATCACATGTAAAACCTTGCTCAAAAGTTGCCATTGATTATTTAACAGTTTTAAATCAACATACCATGTATCCTCTTTTGTGATTTTGTGTAAATAAATTATACTTGCCACATTAAGTATTTTCCAAATTTTCCATTATTGAGAATAGGTTTTTGGAATGTTTTTTGAAGATAGGATAAAAACAATATTCTGTAAAAGATTAGATTGAATAAATATTGCAAAAGATTAAATTTTGCAACAAATGGCATCCTATAGTTTACTCAGTCCACAGAACTTTATCATTAATAATTTACGTTAAACTGATCCCCATTTTAACTTTAACACCAAGTTAGCGAATAATATTTGCTGTGAAATAATATGAATCAGCCAAGAATTAAATGAACTTCAACATTAGTTTTCATTCTAAAATTATATGAACTTCAAAAATAGTTTTCATTCTGAAAACAAAAGCTACTGTATGCATTAGAAATAATAAAGGTTTTTTAAAAAAGAGTAATTTTAACTTAAAATTTAAGATTGACAACATCATTGTGTGTAGATGTAATATAATAATTACAACTGGTACTTAAGTTAAGAGTTATGATTTTAAAATATCTCAAAACCTTTACCCATTGCATAAAGTTTGAAGTAGTAAAATAATCACAGAAAATAGTCTTGTCTTCTGAAATAAGGAAGTAAGGCACTTGAACTGAGTTTTTACAAGTGATCGTGATGTCAGGTTATGCTCACAATTTTAAAACTATCCATTTTCCATTCATCAAGAAGAGCAAAATCTTCCGGTTGCCTTAAACTTTCATCTAACTCAGGTTACAAAGCATTACCTGAAGAAAAACAAATTAGGAAATCAAACACATGCATTATACAATGCAATTACTAATAGATCTACTCTCTTATATCTCCTCGGTAATTATATTCAAATTGTTTAATAGTTGAGCAAAGTTTGAATCTTACATCTCGGCTACACAGTTCCGGTTGGGTTCGAGTATAAGCTACAAAGAACTATTACAAGTGTGAGTTTGTCATCAATGCCATAGTACGCGTCATTTTCGGCCATTTTGATTTTTGTGCCACATGCCTGAGCGCAAACCCATGCTATAATTATAGATTTAGTTCTTCAATTTTAAAGACTGTGAACTATTTTTTTAAAAAAAATTACTCAAAACAGCAACCTTGATTCGTTTAAACATTTTAAAACATGATCAGGTTTTAAAAGAATAATCGTTTATGATTCAAGATGAAGATTTGAAATTACATTTAATACATATAGATTACTTCATAGAAAGTGCGGCGTACGGGGATATATTCACGAGTTGTTTGTGTAAAAACACGAACGAGCGA
>JAOTRI020091083.1:0-15658 GCA_028564885.2 Zoanthus sanctaehelenae
AAAGAAGTAACTCTCTTAAAAATTCTCAGATCTTGTTTTTGGAGAAGTTCAAAAATACAATAGTGCTTGGAAATGTAAATTCACTACAATATAATAAAATCTAAATCTAAATTCACTACAATATGGCTTTCGTCACAATGGATCCTGCGTCACCCAATTGATACAGTATGTTCATTTTCTGGCCTCAACATTGGACATTGGTGGACAAGTTGACACCATCTATTTGGACATGGCTAAGGCTTTTGACAGGGTTCCACTTCAAAAGCTGCTGTATAAGCTATAATTCTTTGGCTTTCGTAAACCGCTTTTAAGTTGGATTGAGGATTATCTAACGAATAGATGACATCGTGTTATGATTGAAGGAATGGTTTCTCATGCAGTGGAAATCAGTTACCTCAAATGTTTTCCAAGATTTTGTTCCTCATATTAATGACATTAACTCTGATCTGTCTCTTGATAGCTTTTTACCTCTTTATGCTGATGACGCTAAGTTATGTTGAGTCATATCAAATCATATTGACTGTGACATCCTAAATGTGGACTTAAGTTCTGTTTTCAGCTGGAGTGATTCTTGCAATTGGGGCATGAGTTTTAACCTAAAAAAGTGCTTACAACTGCAAGCTACTAAAAAGAGAAACCCTGTGTGTGCTACCTATCAGCTTGGTCATAATCACTTATCCTTAAGAGCGTCTGTCTGTAAAAATTCAGAAATGGCGGCACGGCTTCAAAAATCGAAATTCTTCATACATTGCCTGAATGACACATTTGGGAAAATATTTTCGAAAATGTTATCGAATCTTTCTAAAAATCAGCAGTTTTCGAGAAATCCACAAAAACCGAAAACTCGTGTCTAATTTCATTAAATATGCAAAATTCAAGTTCAAAGTTATGGAAGTTTGGCGTTGTCATACGACAACTTGCCAGCACAAAATTGAACACAAAATGGTTTTTAATTTAGTTTAAATATCAAATTATTTATATCTAGCAAGTATTTGAGAATTTGAAAAAAATTGTTGGGTTTTCTTGATTCTTTGAAAACCGCGGTATCGAGCCTTTCGTGACAAGACGAAAAACAATTAAATTCAGAGGTCTTAAAATCGTCTTGGAATGTCCGATACAATGTTAGTTCGTTTTATGCAATAAAATTTTTGGGCAATTCTGATTTGTTTTAACAGAAAAAAAAACTTAAGTAAGGAAGAAAAGTATTTAGGAATTGTTATCATGACACATAATCTGTCCTGGCGTGAGCATGTTATGTCTAAAGTAAACACTGCAAATCGAATGCTAGGCCTCATTGAAAGGACCTGCGGTAAACGTCCTATCCAGAAAGTCTTTTTGACCTTATATGTATCCATCTGGTCAGACCTCACTTGGAATACGCTTGTGAAGTCTGTTCGCCTCATCAGGCATATCTAGTTGATATTCTGGAAGGAGTTCAACAGAGGGCAACAAAAGTCACTATTAAGAACAAGCCCTACGGAGAAAGGCTGAAGGAACTAAACTGTTATTCTTAGCTTCTAGAAATTATTTGACCTTATTTTTCTTTATAAATGTAGACTAAATTTGTGTGATAAAAATTTATCTGATTATTTAGAGCCAGCTGGTAATGCTAAATGTTCCTATAAAATCAAATATGCCAGAATGAACACCGAAATTCTCTTATTTTGATCGTGTAGTTAAAGAATGGAATAATTTGCCTCTGTCTCTTAGGGAAACTGCATTTAAGCCAAAGAGATCAATTTTTATTATTTTATTCTAATTAGATATTTTTTCATTGTACGTGAAAATGATGTACAGTATTGTAGAGTATTATATCATAATTATCTAGTGCAAGTTATATAGACTTTTTTATTACATTTTTTTTATTTGTACTTTTTACCCAAGGTTGCCTCGTTTTTGAGGGAACTATATTTCTGTTTAGAGGTTTTTCTCAGTTTATTTTTGCCTTAGACTGGAAACTAATTAAATAAAAAAAATTGACGGATGTGGTGCAAAACCTGTTGGTGTATAAGCACGCCGCGTAAAAGCAACCATTTCACCTTCCGAGCCCAAAAAGACAAATTCTATAAGTATATCCAAGGGTGTGGAAATATGTATTTTGGACACTTGTACCGGGCAAGTAAATATGAAAAATCTACTTGCCCGGACCCTAAATGAACTTGCTTTGAATTGTTTTGAGTTCTACTTCATTAACTCCATCTGTTAAGTTTGAATACAGATAACTTTTCTCCGTATTTAGGCCGATATTAATTTTTCTGCTTTCCGGAATTCAAGGCGAATTTCGCTCATTAAAGAATAATACTTTCGCAAAACGTTTCACTTTAAATTCGCAACGGAGACGAAATACGGCAAAAATGACAGAAATTCGGAAATCTCGCCGTAATACGGCGTTATTACGAAACAAGACTTTAGAGCCGACTACTGTATTGCAAGTTTAGACCCATAAAAAAACACTACTTGTCCGTGGACAACTAAACAGCAAAATTTCACTTCTCCTGGTCCCCGACGTAACGAGTCGGGCAAGTCAAGCATACGATTTCCACACCCCTGATATCATTTTTACACATACTTTATAAAACTACATTTATTCGGCTATAATTGCACCAAAAAATAAATTGTGTAGCGTTAACAAGCGCGATTTCGAATTCGCATTTCGAAAAGTATATACGTTAAAGGTGTCCTGTAACCTTAAATACTGAAAAAAAGAAACATAAATTTTTTACATTTATTTATTTCATTTTACCTTAGCCATTATTGCACCTGCGATAGCCGTAAGTGGTGTAAGAGACAAAAGAACCAGAGTCATTTCCCATCCATAATAAAAGCCAATGATAAATCCAGCTAAGAATGTTGCTAGTGGCTGTATAAACAGTCCAACCTTGTGGCCAATCCCATCATACACTTTGTTCAGATCACTGTGAAAGAGAAAACAGCCCCGAATGACATTGAATTGTTCATCTAAGGGCCTGTTAGTTTGGGCTTATTCCAAATATTCCGGATTAACAATATAATTTTGAATTTCCTTCCAGATTGTTAGGGTGCAGGGGGCAAATACAGGGGGGTGAATTGGGTAAATTTTTACCCCCCCTTTTCTTCAATTTTCTGGTACATTCTTTGTACTTGCCACCCTTCTTCTCCTAGAGTCACCGGTAAATTCTTTGGTATTACTCACCCCCCTTCTACAATTTCTGAATCTGCCACTGGGGTGATAAAAGATTTGTTTCAGGTTTACAGGTTTATTAATTCATTAAAAACATTGCAGTCAATAGGACTGAATAGTGTAATTATTACAAAATATTAAAAACGTTAAAATAAAATACAATAAAACTATCTACTGACAATATATAATTAAGAAGTGCTTAAGTTAAATATAATAATGATAAGATTTATCTCTATGCAACATTTAAAAAGTACTACACATTGCAGAGATAAAAGTGTAAAATTCAAAAGAGCTTATCACCAGGACATGTTTTATTTGTAATTTTGCAGCAAAAGCAACCACAGGAATGTTTTTATCTTATGTATTTGGGCAGACGTGGTTGGCGCAGTTTGTAAGATCTCTGCCTTCCAACCACAAGGTCCCAAGTTAAATCCCAGCACTTTGCCAAGATTTGAATGTTTGGGTATAGGTAAATGAGTACCAGCGTCTGGTGGGAGCTAACCTGTGATGGATTAGTGTCCCATCTATGGGGAGTCAAAGACTCTCATCCGCTTAACACTATACAAAAACCGGACAGAAGCACCAGCTCCATGGGCCACTAGGCTCGAAAGGATTTAGCTATTCCTATTGTGGAATATGTCCATATGAACACACCCTTAATCAGGGTTCTCAGTAGAAGCTGGCAACCAGCATGTCAAGATGAAAGTAGCCACCTGTGTTAGCAATGTTTAGCTGCAAGGCAAGGTTTAGCTGGCGAGGTTTAACCACCTGTAATTACTTCTTGGCCGTCTGATCAAAACACTACTGAGAACCTTGCTTAACATTATGATAAAAGATCTAGCTAAGGAATTAAACTAAATATATCTAAATTGTCTAACCTGAATGTATTTTGTGGATACATTACTATAACTGGAAATTGATAGAACTCCATTGTTTAAGGGAGAGGGAAATTGGACATTTGTGACTCATCCAGGGGCGATTTTAAGACAACAGAACATGAATTTTTATATTTAACAACAGATGAAATACTGTATAGCCTGTAAATTTTTGTTAAATAATTAATATGGTCAGTGAGGGGAGTGAAAAGGTTAAATCTCTACCTCAGAACTGCATTATATTACTTACAAGTTAATTTTCATCTTTCACTTAGGAAAGGCATAAAGCATATGCAACCAAAATTAAAATAGATATCTGAATGAAGTAATTGAAAGTAATGCTTTAATGAGATGAAGTATTGTTAAGCACCCAACCACAGGGTTTCAAAACATAATTATAAATATATTAATTAGCTGGAGGATTTTAAAAAGTAGACGGTTGAGTTGTTGCTAATCCTCGAGTGTTAATTCCATACACAACTGACTCCCAAAGCAATGAAAGCAGCTGTCAACTCAGGTGCAGATCGAGGATGGGGGGTCACAGGAGTCATGTGACCCCCCCCCCCCTTGGCTCAAAACATTGGGTCACTTCGGTCACCATATTTTTAATAAAAAATAATAATAAGTATGTAAAACCCATCCAGTAGACCCCCAGTTAAGTCCTTCACTTTTCTCATTATTTAAACGTGGCCCTCCCTTAATGGTGTCCTGTACACATAATTCTTCCCAGGGAAATCCCCACACTGCCACAGTCCAGTGTCTTTATAAGAAAGCCACTGGCAACTTGGGATGCACGTGACTCTATGCCCCCCACGGCATTGTGACCCCCCATAACCCCAGTCTGGATCCGCACCTGTATATGAACATATATCCTTCAATTCAACCTATTTCTGCATAATATATAAAGTTCTTGTAATATGAATTTAAAAAATTCAAGGAATATTCAGAAATTTTCTAAATATGATCGGCTGACGGTCACGGAGTATTTGACAAACATTGACCGGCTGGCGGTCATGGAGACACTTCGATCTTTTAAAGTAGTAAAATGTTTGTTTTGATTCGTGCCATTTGAAGATGATAGCCACCGCTCGTAAGGCCTTTTCAAGAAAATTTAAAGTCTCTTAACAATATTTGTAAAAAATACAAGTTTTATAAGTATTAATATATTTTATAAACAACCTTCGTTCTTTAGTCAAAATTAATCAAGTGATTTACACATATCTATTGACTATTGTCATCTGGCAAACTCCTGTTTTTTATAGTTTATCAAATGGCTTGAAAATTGCCGAGTCTTCAATAAATTAAATAACCTAAAAATATTAATCAAAATAATTTCCCGATATTTAAATTCAGTGAAAGTTGTCATCTATAAGTAAAGTGATTTGGCGGGCTTTTTTACGCGCGTCCTGAAAGTTTCCCGCCTTTAAAACAAGGTTGAAACTTGGGTTCCTTGTGTAGCACTTTGTTCGTTTTTTTAATAATATTTTAATTTAAAATTCAACCCTTTGACAGATTTATTGAATATCCAATTTACAATCATTGAAATTATTATTATTTTTTTGTAACAAATACTCGGAAGCAAAACATACAAACAATTGAGAAATGACAAAATGGCGGATCATTTTATTAATCAAAGACAACAACGTCTAAACAAATACTTGTCAAGTCATCCCACATCTTTCATTAAAACATCGAACTCACTTTCGAGAGAATTTGCTGATCAATTTAAAACAAGGTAAATTGTTAATTTTGTTTTTTCGATTTTTTTTTCAGCTAGTGACAAATTTGGTTGATCTTTTCGGTACTATCCTGTTCGCCCTAACTTTAATAGTTCTAATTCTTAATTTTTCTTCGTATGCAGCTTTTTGTAATTTCTATCAGATTGCATAATGAAACTTTTCAGATTTTTGTTTCAGTGTCACAAACACACATAGGCGCTGACAACAGACTAAATTTATTTGTATACACAGTTTTGTTTGGTACATTATTAAAATCTCCTGTTCGTTGTGTCGCCAGAGCAAAAATACCACACTTTGTAATACCTTTCTCACTTTCTAATAAACATGTTACACTTTAAAACGCCTGTTCCGCTTGTATATGGGTTTATTTAAGTCCGTCGACAGAGTGAAGGAGGGACTGGGTGAACGGTTTAACGTCTTTATTCGAGAAGTAGGGAAGGTCTATCCATTTGCTGATGTTATTACAAAACAGCTTCTTCCCCTCAATTATTTCAACACCCTGAGCTGGGTGTTGGTCGTCGGCAAGGAATCAAACCTAAGATTCTCGCACTGCATGTTGGCTGATTGCGAACTGACCTAAACATGTCGCACTTTGTAATACCTGTCGCAATGTTTAATAAATATGTCGCACTTCGCAATACCTGTCGCATTTTCTAATGAGCTCGAATTCTCTGTAAGTAGATTAAATATGTGTTCCCCGAGGTTTGAGTAGAGTAGTAATCTGAAAAGAACTAGCTAAATTTTACCCCAAATCAAATCAGATCTCTTATATTCGTGATTTACACAAGAGAATAATAAGATCCACCTTCATCTTCATTTTTTGTGTCGACGAAATTTAATAGCAAATAAAATGGAATTTACAGTTATTTAAATTAATAACTAACTAAAGGGGCTAAAATGAAATTATTAAGATAAAATAACACTGATAAACAACGCTGTGACAGCTATTTTGTAACACAGTGCAACAAAGTGTTGATTGATAAAAGAGCGACAGCTCCCCGACAACACTTTTATGCATAACTTGAACACCGTAAGGCCATAGAAACTGATATATTGTGACTTTTACCAAAGTTTTACTGCCAATGTTTTGAAATAAATTTTTTCGGTAACCTGGCTAGTTTGTTGCCATGGTAACCACGTTTTGGAGGGACACTTTTTCCATTTTTTAAAATTCTATGAAACAACTTATAATTTCGTGTTAATACATTATAATTTGACCATATTTTGGACATATTATTAAAGTTCTAATAAATTTTGTCAAACGACTGTTGGACCACAAGTTGTTGATTAGGAGCATTAATGTGATAAATAGACTCTTTTTGCTATAAAGATTTTACGCAATATAAACTCAAAAAGCACTCTCTATACACCTTTGATAATGTCATGATGATGTCATAACTAATTAGCTTACAAAAACATTACTAAACATTAGATTATGCCATGGTTAACAATTCCGTCCAGTAGCAAAATGATATTATGAAGGGGAGGAGGGGGGGGGGAGGGGATGTTTGAACCTCATTTCCCAGGTTAAGAGAAAAAAAAGCCCGGGCTAGATAGGGTTAAACAGTGCGATAAGTTTATTACAAAATGCGATGGCGTTTCTGTTATAAAGTGCGACAAGTTTAACACAAACTGCAACAAGTTTTATTACAAAGTGCAACACGTAAAGTTGTTACAAAGCCTTAAAAACATATTTAGACAAGCGTTCATAAATCATTAAAAAACCATAATAAAAAGTCTGATTTCATTTGGTCTTTATAAAAATTGGATATGATAAGGATCTTTTAGATATAAGAAATCTACCAAAAATATATTAATTAAGCGTTTTAGTTTTCCAACCCTGGCCAAGCAGTTGATTCACTTTTTTGGTTATTTTGTTTTCTTT
Organism: Zoanthus sanctaehelenae; assembly: GCA_028564885.2. NCBI lineage: Eukaryota > Metazoa > Cnidaria > Anthozoa > Zoantharia > Zoanthidae > Zoanthus > Zoanthus sanctaehelenae. Next base: position 7,660 of record JAOTRI020091083.1, read on the forward strand.
TAAAAAATCGAGAAATATCAAGATTACTTTATGGTAATGAACAAAATTTTTTGTTGTGGCTTTTTATAAATTGTAGGCGTTGGGAAATCTATTTAAAGAAAATGAAATTATTTCAATATAATTGCATTTTAGAGTTCTTCTTTAAATGTTATACTCTGAAGAAAAATTGATATTGTTAAAATTAAAAATAATGTGCGGAGTTATAACACTTAGCAACTAGGATTGATTTTAGTGTTAATATTCACTCACTGTCTGAAAGAAAATAGATTACTTGAAACCTAGAGCTATAAGACTAATATCTAACTGTTCGTCATACCACGGGGCCTTGGTTTTACTTTAGCTTGTATTGTAAGGAATTTCATGAAGGACAACCTTTAACTTATTTTTCCTTATAAACAATCTTTAACTACGTATGAAGATAGTACCTGCTTTTTGCTGTTTCTCGAGATATTTTAAATCCTGTAGGCTAAAACAAGAAAATGCGGAAAGTCGTCTTTCAAAGTTACATCTCTAGTCGTTTCAATCTGCTGTGTCAGTTAAAAATAAGACTATTGGTTCAAGTTCAACGGTTATCTATAATAAAAGTTTCCTTTATAAAAATCACTGACTAAAGACCAAAACAGCGTTAAAAATGCAGAAGGTTTAGTTATCGAGTTTGTTCAATAAAGATAAAACGAACATCAATTGTTTACCGCCTACCTATGAATGCACTGCAAATCATAAGCAATCTGCCGCCATGATTTTATCAGATTGTGAAGCTGCGAGCGCCTTAACAACAAAAAGAAAACTAGGAGAACTTTTCATTGCCTCTGAAAACCATAAGAATTTGATCTGAAGCTTGATTATCTCAGAGAATATTAAATGTTAAAGAATGTTTAATATTTTGACATTTGAGGGCAAGCTAAAAAAGAATTTGAAAACGATAACTCTTCTAAATTTAGCGTTCTTATCAAATGCATATGGTCTGTGGGAAAGAAAATTTCCTGCGCTCCAGAAATACAACGCTATTTTTATAAGGCATTTGAAGTTACTATGTCTTGAAAGCTCCCGTTATTCAAGCGTCTTATCGATAAAAGTGCTATTTCTCGAAACTTGTTTAATTAAAAAGATCTCAATACATAAACTGGGGGGCGTAAAGTATTACTGGATGGGGGAGGGGAGACAAGGAGAGGATTTTAGAATTTAAATAAAAACTATTTGCTTTTTTCTTCCCTTCCTAACCCCAATGTTTTTTAAATTAACCCCTTCAAGTTGCGTATAACTGTTTTTCTAAGAAGATTACAGTGCTTGTTCCCCCTGAATAGATATTACTCCATCGCAAGTTAGGTATAGGGTTCTTGAGACTGGTTGGGGAGCTGGTTGGGGAGCTGTTTAGGAAAGTCCATTGGGGGTAGGTGGCGGGGAAGGTTTTCTTAAAAGACCTTTTCTCTTTTAATTGGCTGCAAAATTGTTTTCTCACGACTTGATCTTTTTATACATTTTTTTTCTAGAATTGTCATGATTCTTTCCCTCAAGTGGCTTAATCCGCTCCAGAAAAGGATTTTGCTATTCGTTTTACAAAGTTTGTAAATATCAGAGGCGGAATCAACTTTGGTTGTACAGAAGATACAAAAATCATAAATATTTTTCTTTATCGATTATTTTAGCCAAATTTTTCTATAATATTTAAAATAACAAAACCTGATGAAGACTGGTAATCGCCAGTCGAATTCGTAAACCTGGTCCAAACGTTTATCATGTTGTCAGATCAGTACTTGCCAGTCTTTTTGACATATATACTTTAATTTTATAAAAGGTTTTCCAACTGATCACGTTCGTATGATCCAACGTTGGCAAGAGTATTTACGTTGATCATTCACTGTGGCAAACCCTTCAGTTCCGTTATAATATAATTTATCTCTGGTTCACATAGCATTTTGGTTTTTAAAAAAGATTCGCAACTATTTCGTATAACATACCTAAACTGAATTGTTTGCAGTTTTCGTGTATCATATGCCTTTGGTTCTACACCTTTTCCTCGTGTAAGCTTTGAGAGTTTTCTAGTCACAACACAAACAGATTTAGAGATGGTAGTCATAGCAACAATATAGCTGTAAGATCATTTGTTAATTCGCGGATTCTAGCCGAGATCAACAGGGCGGCTTTTAGTTTGGCTTGTGCGGTTTCTTCGGTCAAAAGACATTGTTTATAATTAAATTTTTTAGAAAAGTAAATCTATGTTTCCTGAAACTTTGTTTTATTTTTTCTGTTTTTTACTACTATAGTCTACACAGAACTTAAAGTGACATTGGTATTTTAATTTGTTATTGGTTTTAAATGTGGGTTTTGTACCTGCAGCGAAAAAAGTTCCCACAGGCTATTCGTAAGCAAGATCTACGACACTATATTTCTGCCTCTGCCCAACTCCGATCTTCGAGTGTTGTAGATCTTGCTTACGAATAGCCTGTGAGAACTTTTTACATATGCAATTTTTTTTGCGCTGCAGGTACAAAACCCACAAACGCAATTGGTCAATCTCCTCACGACTATAAAAGTGAAATCAGCTAATAGAGTCGTCTCTATTCACTAGACTCATTAAAGGCTTTTTCACACTTTGACAAAATAAAAATGAAAATGAACACTTTTTCCATTTTCTTACGTTTATGGTTTTGCTTATGTGAAAATGTGCACCAGTTTTAGCAGTTTCAATAGAAATTATTAAGTATATAAGTTTAAAAGGTGTGTTTAAAGTATTTAATATTAAAGTTATCCGGTGGTAGGCTCGTGGAGTAAGTAAGATACTGTGTCAGGGAGCTATTGTATATATACTAATAATAATCAAAGGTATCCTGTGGTAAGCTCGTGGAATAAGTAAGATACTGTGTCAGGAAGCTGTTGTATATATACTAATAATAACCAAAGGTATCCTATGGTAAGTTCGTGGAGTAAGTAAGATACTGTGTCAAGGAGCTGTTGTATATATACTAATAATAATCAGTGGTAAGCTCGTGGAGTAAGTGAGATACTGTGTCAAGGAGCTGTTGTATATATATTCTAATAATAATCAAAGGTATCCTATGGTAAGCTCGTGGAGTAAGTGAGATACTGTGTCAAGGAGCTGTTGTATATATACTAATAATAATCAAAGGTATCCTATGGTAAGCTCGTGGAGTAAGTGAGATACTGTGTCAAGGAGCTGTTGTATCTTGACTTTTATTCAGTGATTAAATACTGTATGCGTGATGCCGAAGTCATGAACCAAACACCAAAATACCACGTGATATATTGGACGACTTTCATTGGTAGCCGAATAGAAGCATTCTTATCGACCATCAAACGAATTCTTGAATGCACCTGCTGAACTTGAGACGATCGGAAATCAATTACAAAAATTTTCTATTAGTTACGCCTGACATCCTGATTCTCCAACTGATCCCGATAGCTCTCGACAAGCTAAAGACGTTTTCGTTACATTTTATCACCTCCAGGTTACAAAGTTAAGTTCACGGTCGTGAGCGGTGGCCAAGTTCAGGTTCATAATTGTGAATATTTGTGGTGTTAAATGGTCCTTAAATTTTGCAACTTATATTTCATGGCCAAGAAAATTATAAAGTGCAATATCCTACTTAAGCGTTGTTTATTAGCAGTTCTTTTTAACGGAAATTAAATACATTATACAAGTGCACGTTAACAGCAAGATTTAAAAATCTCGGGCTCGCAACATGAAATATCAAAATTTCTCGCGTTTGCAACATAAAATGTCAAAATGCCTCGCGCTTGCAACGTAATATGTCAAAATTTCTCGGGCTCGCAAAGCAAAACTTAAGTATCACATTTAGCATTCGCCAAACGCTAATATATTGTTCTGAATTTGCCAAGTCCAACATTACATTGTTTATTACCGTGGTCGATGTTCTTAAAGTTAAATAAATGTTTTCTTTCTGATAATGATTTCTATTTTTAAAATCATCTCTTTTTAGAAATCAAATTGAATACTGTAGTTTGTGATCGACGGAACAAATAAAAAAAATTGGTTCGCAAAAAACACCCGCCGCCTTCTAGACAATCTGTAACGAAATCGATTTAGCGCTAGCATCGTAGTGACTCCTGGGTAGTACTTTCATTTACAACAGTATCAACAAGAGAAGAGCCTGGGTTTAAGTTGTATTTGGGTTATTTGATAAGAAAATTGTTTTCTGTTGTGTGGGAAATGTCGAACAATTCTGAACAGACATAACTAAATCGTCACCAGCAGGATATCAAAACTACGCTCAATTCTACAACTGAATTCGTCTCAATAAATTGTGTAATCCCTCAAGAAAAAATTTCTCCAAAGAGCTTAGCGAGTTGTGTAAAGACAGTTTTTGAATCAATATTTAATAATAAAAACTCATTGGGAGAGGATCAGGAAGAACTAGATCAAATCATTTCTTTCTTAATTTTTTATAGCAGTTATGTTAAAACACAATTTATTAAAAGGATATATAATACAATGATTGAAAGACCTGTTTCTTTCCTTCTGGGCCCAGTTGTTCAAAAGCTGGTTAAGTTTAGCCCTGGGTTAAGTTAGTAAGAACCAGGGCCCAGCTGTTCAAAAGCTGGTTAAGTTTAGCCCTGGGTTAAGTTAGTAAGAACCAGGGCCCAGTTGTTCAAAGGCTGGTTAAGTTTAGCCCTGGGTTAAGTTAGTAAGAACCAGGGCCCAGTTGTTTAAAGGCTGGTTAAGTTTAGCCCTGGATTAAGTTAGTAAGAACCAGGGCCCAGTTGTTCAAAGGCTGGTTAAGTTTAGCCCTGTGTTCAGCAAAAATTAAAACAGGAATTTCTTCTTTAAGAAAAGGTAAACGGTTATTCATGAAGTTTGTTTGGACTTTGCTGGGAAAATTCTCAAAGTACAGCTAATATCTCTCCTTGTGAGAGAGCAGTCGTGCATGGGTTTAACATTTAATACTGGCTTAGTGCTAACTGTCCAGTTTTGAACAATTGAGCCCAGTAAGTAAGGATGTTTCCATTTCCTTGTTCTTTTTTTATTTTTCAGTTCTGGTTATAGCTCTTGTTTAAAATCTTATTCACTTGTCCTTCTCTTGTCCTCTTCAATTTTTTTTTGTCCTTCTTCCGTCTTCGACTTTGTGTTTATCCTTATAATTGTCCTTTTCCTTTTCTTCTTTCTCGGTCTTGGATTTCGCCTCTTTTTTGGTTTGTTTCTTTTTCTTTCTTTTTCCTAATCTTGGTGTTCTTGTTGTTTCTTTTACCTTGTTTCTTGTAAGAGGTGGTTCATTGATTAATGTGCTGTTCGAGTGATCAACCACATGTGCTGGTTTGCCGAGGTCATTATTGAACACTGAAATATCACGTGACATACTGGATGTCTTTCATTGGTAGCCTTTAAGAGCAATCTTAACGACCATTTAATGAATGCTTGAATGCGTCTGGCGACCTTGATCGCAAATCGATTATAAATTGTGTATTGACATCCTGATTCCCCAACTAACCCAATAGCTGTCCACGAGCGAAAAACGAGAGCTAGGTGCCAGTTAATTCCAAACAAAAGGAGATCATCTTTCTGGTTTTAATCTTATTTTCACCTCCCACTCGTATTAATTATTAAAAAGCTCTCCTGCTATTCAAATTATTCCGTCTAATTGTATTGGAAAACAGAGTAAATGTTTTTACAACAGTTGCAATGCATAATTTCTTTGTCAAAGTCTTCAAGTAAACTTTAGGCACACCACAATCTCATTTCAAACTCGAAAAAATCTGCGCGCATTGCTTCTAAATGGATCTTTTGCCTTTTACAATGTGAAAAAAACTTTTGAAATGTTAACAAAGGTATGTAACTAGAGGTAAGATGCTAAAAGGGTAGGTAGGAATGCTTAATTTCTTCTGACAATTTAGGCTCGTGGAATGGAAAAACATCACTGTTTACAAAACGATGTTTTTTTACTTTGACCTTTTAAGATAGACAAGTTTTGAAAAGAGATCCTATATCATTTTTTTCTTGAAAATTAATATTCTAATGTTGTTCAAAATGTGTTTACAAGAAAAACATTCCAGGGTCTTAAAACTCTTTGCATAAATTTTGGCTAGCTTCTACTTAAAGTTCTTTGAATCTTGAGACTAATTCTATTTTTAAACGTTTTCATAATTAAAGTTTTGCACTTAGGAAAATTTTTCAACTAATTTGAAATTATTTTTATTTTCAATTATTTCCTTCAGTATTTAGGGTTATTTAGGTTTTTTTCCTACGGTTGACTGAAATGTGATTGAAGCAAATACTTTAATTGTTAAGGATGCATACCAAACAAACAAAACCTGTTAATGGCGGTCAAATTTGTTTCTAGGGCTAGATCCCAAAATTTAAAGAGTGTTGCATGCTTATGGAACTGAATGGTAAGAGCTATGTTGAAGATCGAAGCAATGTGTTTGCTGTGATGAATATTTAACAAGTGGCTGTATTGTGTTGACAGAATTAATTTGAGAATTTTGTGGTGGCGCGCACCTGTCACAATTGAGAGGATGGATAATCGAAAAGTTTAGCTCAACTGGAAGAAACACTCTAAAGGGAATGATTTTCAAAAGCGTGGTGTTTCTTCTGACACTTGAAAACCTTATTTCTGGTAGGTGATTCTCTTTTTGCTTTCTATAGAATTCCTTAAAATAACATATATTTAATATTATTGGTTTATCATGGTTAACGCATTTTAGGAATGTTTAGGTTGAATTCCAATCGCGCATGATAATTTGATGTCAGTCTTGAAGATTCTGTTACAAAAGAGAGATATATGATATATTTAGAAAATTAAAAGTTTGAACTAGTCAGCAAACAAATTGACATCACCAACCTGTTTTGTAGTCCTTTAGTAGAATATTGGTTTCTCTTTAATTATTTGACCCTTCATATTACGTATATTTTTTAAAGATTTAGTGTAAAAAAACTCAAACTAAGTCCAAAATAGCTTAAATAATATTTGTAGAAATGAAGTGTCAGCTTTTCACTTAATCAAAAAAAAATCTTTAGTTTATTATTTGTTTGCTTTTTTACCAGCAAAAACCATCACTGGAATACATACTTTTTATCCAGCAAAACCATAAAAGTAATTTGTTTTTGCAAGGAAAGTGTTACTGAAAGTTTTACTGTTAACCTCTTAAACTTGATATAGTTTCATCTATTTCTAAGTTTGACGCCGTCTAACTGCAGAGTTTGCTAAGCATTAACAACATGAGAATTTTTCATTCAAGTAAAATCTTTATAAATTAAATGAAGGTATTAAAAAGCTTACACATTCTGAGGAATTTCAAAAAATCCAATTCAATGTGACAGGAAATATGTTTATATGTATAGCTACAACATCTGACGCTTGATTCTATATGGTCCATGATACGGTTAAGAAAAACATAGTTTATTATGTACATATATGTTTTCAAAATCTCTCCACATTTTTCGGTTTATAAATATAGTGAATCTTTGCAAACTAAAACATTTTTATCATCAAATCAAATCGCTATATTATTGCTGCGAGCGAAGCGAGCAGCGAAACTAATCCCAACGTCTCAGTTTGGCCGGGAGAGTCTGGGCTTTTTATATGCCAGCTTCAAAGTCGATTTGGATTTTCAGATATTTGTGAACCCGCAGTGTATTCGGATAGCGGCAAACTGTTCGCTGCAACGTTTTGAGCACAGATTCCAGAGACCAGAGATAATCGAAGGAGCCTTTCATGTTCTTGAGAGCAGAAACTCAAACGGGCGATTTTTCTGAATTATTTGCTAGATCGAGTTCTTTGGTCTACAATTACACAGAATGGCAAGTTAGCGATAATTTCTTTTATTGTAATTTCATGTTGAGTTAATGTTTATAAACTTAAACATTTGAATGGTTCTTGTGAATTAACTGTGCATATATATTCGTTTTGATTCTAATTTCATGTTTTGTGTGTGTCCGTTTTGGATTTATTTTTGTTTATTTTTAGAATTTTGAACTCAGCTTTAATACTTTAAATAAATAAGTGCTCCATGCTGTAGGCCTCGG
>JAOTRI020091094.1:0-15654 GCA_028564885.2 Zoanthus sanctaehelenae
AAATTTCATCAAAAAATCCAAGGCCAAACATCGTTGATTTTCCCGTTCCAAAAACGACGCAAAACGGTATTTTTTTTCAATTTTTGCACTTCAACTAATGACTTTGTGCAGAAATGACAGTTTATTCTTGCATAACTGGCCTTCCAAACTTAAAGAAACTCTAAAGTTTGCTTTAAAACCAAAGTCGAAACATGTTTTTTTGTTTAACAAAGATTGAATTTGTTAACTTAGTTGTATATTCTAATAGCGGTTGAGGGCAGTGTAGTTGGAAAAGAGTTAAAAATCAGTTATCTATTTAAAACACTCACCACAATATCAATTGGTGGAAGTGTGGCCAGCATGTCATCTGGTGCTAACAATGGTGACATGAAAGGATTCTTTGTAATTGGCATACTGATTTGAGATATAGAAGTGCTTCTTGTATTAGGAGGAACCACAGTTGGCTCGCAGTCTGGTGAAATTAGTTTCTCAACTCTTTGATGTAGATGATCATCCACAGGTAAATCATGAATGTTGGATTTTGCTAGTATAGGATCTTGAGGTGGCAAGATAAAATGATTTGATTCAACGCAGTTAGTATCATTTTCAATTTTCATATTTTCTGACAAGCTGCCATGATTATCATAATCTAATTTATGCTGTGTAACAGTGGTTTCTGGCTGAATCATGTTGCTTTGGCAGCTGCTGTTGACAGGCAGCGAAGGGGAGTTTGTCACAGTCTCTGAATGTATCAACACACTGTCCATTTCAAGGGCTTCTTTATCATCAAAGTGGGTACTAGTAATATTTTGTAGATTAGATTTACAACAAATTTCATCATTCTCTTTGTGCTTGTGAAAGGATACCGAAAAATTACTAGGGCTCTGACAGGTAACAAAACTCTCATTCCCCACACTACTACTCTGCGATGCCATAATTGGAATTGTCATTTTTTTATTAAGTGATCCAACGTTTGCTAATTGAGTAGAACTTCCATTCACAGGGCTGATGGATGCAGAAGAACTTGGTGATGGACTCCCAGTTTCACTTTTGTTCTTACTTTGTCTGCTTCGCCGAAATCTACGCAAAAAAGAGTTTGTTTTTTTTCTATTTTGCACAGCCATACCAACTGGTTTAGGCGATTTTCCAGATAATGACGTAATAACTTTGGTTGTGCATTCATCAAATGGTGATCTGTCCAGACCTGCATACGAGGCCAAGCAGCCAGCCAGAATTGTGGTTGGTAGTAATGGATCCATTAGACTAATGAGCCTTGATGGAGATGGGACGTACTGCACATTGAATGGCGAATATGCCGTTAATAATGAATCAGGTAATCGAATACCATACTCAGCTGCTCGTAAGCTCAACGATACACAGATATTTCCTCCTAAGTAGAAAGGGTTTTAAAACAATGTTATTACTAAGTCTTTTATACTAATTTAAATAAATTTACTATTTAAATAGAGAAAAGGTGCCATGAATTGAGACAGGAGTAGAATTGGAGTAGGGTTAATATACAGCCAACCTCATTTACAAGGATATACCTAGATTAGAATTGGATTGATTGATTTATTAATTTAATCACTGATTAAATTGCATTGCATTAATATTAAAAGAAAAGTTATAAACTTACAACCATGACATCTATGGATAATCCCTGAAGTTTTTTGTTAAATAAATAGACAAAGCTATGTAAGTTTCCCCTTTTGCGCATTTAAAACAAAAAAATATGACATCAATTATTTTGAAATGATCGATGCTTTTCAAGAATATTGGATTACCTGGAACACGGAGATTTAATCGTTAGATCACAAATTATGGAGCTTCATTATTTCAATTCTTATCCAACACCAATAAGTCAAGATTAATTAATAGGTTATGATTCATCCTAAAATCAATTCATTTAGAAATGAAATATCACAAGAACTGGTTAAGATGTCCACAAGAATTTGGTGATTTTTAGAATAATACAAATAGCATTGGTAACTTTGGGTAAACCAAAGAGTTTGTAAGATAAAAGGTTAATATAAAAAAGCCATTACTTTATAGCTTTACCTGCTGAATCACCAGCTAAACAGACAAACTCTGATGTTGTCCCCAACTTGGCAGCATTTTTCAGAACCCATGCATATGCAAAGAAACACTCTTCTAGCGCACGAGGAAAAGGTGCTTCTGGGGCAAGGGAATAGTCTACAGACACAATAGGAACTCTCAATTCTTGTGCCCACACCCTAAGGTAGACCTGAAACAGATGTAAAAAAACCCAAAAAATTAGGTAGTACCAAGAAAAAAGAGGTTGAAATATATCCACATTAATTCGGAGTCAAACTGTATACCAGTTTCTTATGGACCTGAACTTGTGATAAATTTGTGTCCTACACAGGGAAAGTTAACAATTTTATTTGCTTAACATTATTATCAATGTAGTAAAGAATATTGCTGTTTCCATGGATGACCGTGCCTGGTTAGGTAACTTATCTCAGCATTTAGCTACAGAAATATGTGATGAGAATTTAGCAGAATCGCGAAGATAGTTTCTCTTACTTCATTACACCACAATGGTGTTCTTGCTATCTCTTGAAAAGACAATGTTTATAAAGGATGATAAATTTTACCTCATGTGATTTAGAAGACTGGGCAACGAAGCCACCTCCGTGGATATGAAAAATAATGCCATTTGACTTTGGTTTTATCTGTCTTTGACTACTTGACGGACCATCCATACTTTCTTTGTTCTGTTATATGGTTAATCCACAGCAGATTTAGTCATTTATCAGATTGACAAAATATTGAAATTATAAATTAACCTAAATGTTCTGAGCTTCTAATATATCCAAACAAGTAACTTAAATGCACTGTAGTAGTTTAAATGCAACTAGAAAACTGTTTCGCAAAAATATCACTTGAAACAGTTACTAAACAGCTTATATATGGACTGTAACAGGAGTTGGACCTTTGTATGTATTTCTAAATGGTTTTGTATCAAAATCTTCTTACATTTTTTGCCATACTGTAATGGAAGAGGTTTTACAATCCATAAATTTGTTGGTTTTAGTTCCAACAAATGAACAATAAGTCATACTGAGATATATATTTGATCACTGACATTATCTCATTCTCTTACGTTTTCCAAAGGAAACAATATATATAGGCACTGCAACAATTCAACGATTAGATAATTACACTGTTAGACACTTAATAGCTTATAGGATTTAGGACATTAGTCCTTCATCAAAGCACTTGAAAATGATCAATTTATTTACTCAGTGATTTGTTCACTATCTCATCAGAGCTCTTCCCAGAGTAGAGGTAGCAGAGCAGGGATTATTAATATTCATGAAGTTATTTGAATCTGGTGATCCTAAAATCAGTGCTGGAGAATCTGATTGACCACTAGTACATATACACATATTAAACCTATGGTCTTGTTTCCTACTATACATCAGGGCTCTGTTAAATGTTTAAAAGGTGATCTTCACTAACCAAGGGTTACATGTTTAATCCATGGTCTTATTTCCTTCTATACATGAGGGCCCAGTTTTTGTGGTCACTTCCGTCCTATACGATGGAGTGTACTACTATGTTGCTAGGTCTGTAAGCAAGCAAGAGTGCAAGCAAAAAAGAGTGTAACATGATCCATAATGCGTTTCAGAAAATTCAATATGGCTGACATCAAGCTTTTACAAACACATGAGTATTGGGCCAGGGAGGCCAAAAACCAACTGGTGTAGGACAGCAGAGGCAGATTTGGCCTGGGATGAAGCTCAGAAGTTGGCAAAAGTTAAAGATAATTGTCGAGAGAGGTCTTGACACTGCCTTATGCCCCACCTTGGCGATGAGCCTAAGTGAACAACCAACTAAACCTTGTTTGCTATTTGCTATCACAAGTAAAGCCCAGACTTACCTGACCCTCTCTCCACTCAGCTGAGATCAGCCTGGCTTTCACAGGTGCCAAACCTGACCAAGAACAGGGTGGAGTTATTGATACCTTTTCCCCATTTGTTGACAACAGTTCAAAAGAGTTCGATGGGATCTCAAATACATAGTTTACTTTCATTGCTGGAGCAACAAGTAATGGGACATGCTGTGATGAGGATATCAGAGAAAACAATTAATAACAGTATAAACTTAAAATTTAGTTTGAAATACAACTTGATTTAATTTATGAAAAACTTTTGCCAAAATTGCTTACTTGTAAACCGTAGTGCTCAGTTAGAGACCAGAATGCTTTGCAGAATTCCATATTTGTCTTTTTAGTTACTTTAACAATCATTTTAGCTCTCAGTTCAGGATTCACAGAAAATTTGCCACTGTTAAGAAATGATGATGTGATGGACACAAGGGTACCATTACCATGGCGATGATAACCTTCAGCAAAGGAAGCCATTACAATACAAACAACTTGCAAGAAATGTCGAAGTGATGTTGAAAACTGCAAAGGAAGAAAGAATTTTTTATCAAGTATTTATCAGTATTGTGTTTATCTTTTATTGGTGCAGCAATGCAATAATAAAATTAGGCACACAGCTGTGTGCGTATGTGGCTACTGCAGAAGAAGGGGCAGAGATAATCAATTTTGTATTTATGAAATCATTTGTAAATAATTCACTGTTTTGTTTTTTCAAATTCTTAACCTTTTGTCTGTTTAGCCATATTGTATGCCTATTTTCTGTAATTTACACACTCTTGTATTGTATATATATTATACTCTTTTGGAATTAAAATTTATTTGATAATGACATTGGACGATGTCGAAACATTGTATTTCAGCATTAAATCTTTATCTTAAAAACTTAAAAAAATCGTCCTTAATTCTTAATATTTACATATATTTAGTTGTTTTTAAATCAATATTGAAATTATATAGAGAACACTGCAGGTAACAAAACCTTTGCAATATTATGGCCATGTAACATGATAATTGGTCATTTGCATTCATCTCTAGATCTGATCTCATCAAATACATGTACCATAAATATATATAAAAAAATTTAATTAGATATCACCAAAAACAGCAGACTTTAAACTATTGACTTTAGCTATGTTAGAATTGACAAGTAACAGAAATTAAGATATTTTCTGATAATTTGTAGATGTTTTGACTGCAGAGAAAGCAATTTCACAATACATTGCCTTTGTCTTTTATGACATATTTGTTTTTCTGCTTTTTTCATTTCTGAAAATTATTTTGTTGTAGTGAATTTGAATTGGGTGTGGTCTTGTGACCACTATCTGCAAATGGGCTACACCTAGGATCATTTCATGGGCAGGTATCCTGCTGATAAACAGTAAATATTTTGCTATTTTTTCAGCGGCATTAATTATATAGTTATGTCTATACATCTATTCACAGACTACCATTATTGCATGCTAGACGAATTTCATTGCCAAAAATGATAATATACGACATGTTCTTTAGATTTATTCGACTGATGATCATTAAAATTGGTGGACTTTGAACAAAATAAATTCTCAAATTTATCATTAAAGTAATCAAATTATTATTCATTAAATATTGGATTGGTAATATCAGTGACACTAAATATTACCTGAAATCCGAGTGTCCGACCATAGAAGCATTCTCTATCAATTTCTTCAACTTCTAACATAATCTTTGGATCAAATGTCTCAGGAATCAAACAATTCTCAGGTCCATCCAACAATATTTTTGCGTATTGTAACAATTCTCGCGTCCTTTGAAAAAGGCTAGCATATGCCTCAACCTCTAAACAATAATGATGCGATCTAAAATAAAACCTATCTCTGTGTGTGCTACAGTAGGCAGAAATTTCCGTAATTGCTCTAATGGAGTGCTCCAATAACCGTAATAAGCTGCGATAGCCATTCCCTTTGACTTCTGGGCTGTAGTCAAACTTGACCGCTTTCTTTGCAATTTTGAATGCTAGCTCTTTTACCGGGTCAATATTTTCTAGCATTGAGTTAAAACCATAATAAAATCTTCTATACACATCTTTTTTGATATAAGTGTAGAAATAGTCAGTATTATCTTGCAACAGCCGTCTAACATGCGAGAATATTAACGGCAGAGATTTATATTCTTCTGGTAAATTGTGCTTAACACGAATTATTTCTTCGTTGTCGTTCGTCGATGTTGAAACTTTCACATTTGTACCGGCTGAAGTCGCCATATTCAACTATCACAATCAACAAAGTTTATATGAAACACGAGAACATATAAATCACACAGCAAAGTTTACATGAAAATCTCTCATGATATTAATCCCTTCTTCAATCCGTCCATAATCGATAAAAGATATGATAGAAGCCGGTAAAATTAGGAACTGAAATTGGCAAGAAATGGAAAGATCAACTCATAATCCAATACTTTCTTGTAGCTTTATAACGCAAATCAAGGAATCTTATACAATCAAAATTTATCGGATTTACGAAATGTTCTCATATCATCACAACGATTGTTTTCAGCGGCATTAAATGAGCGCGGGCGCTTATTGCGAAGTAATTTATACGGAGTCTACGGAGCCATTTATCCTCTTCAACTTCCTTTTTACACTTGTATTTTTTTTGGCCCGACTCGTACTTTTTTTTTTGGGCACGACTTCTTATTTTTTTGTCACGAATTTAGTTTTTGGCTCGACTTCAACTTTTTTTTGGCACGACTTACTTTTTTAGAACGAGTTCTGACTTTTCTGTCATAACTTCAACTTTTTTGCCTTTTGGCACGAGTTCTAATTTTTTTTTTTTACTTTTTTGCTCATTTTATGAGCCGCGGACAATTTTCACTGTCGAAGGGAGCTAAAATGGCGGCTACAGCCTACAACGCTCGCACGGGTTAGGGATATTTTACATTTCTTTTTTTTGCGTTTATCATATGGCAGAGTGTGCTTGAATTCTACCATGTTATCTTCTTGCTTTGAAAGGCGATCCAGTACTGCTGAGTACTGCAGTAGAACGTGGTGAACTACAACGTTACGTCAGGAGATCGGTTGCCGGACGTTTCGTACCCACGGGCGTTTCGTACCCAACCTGCGGACGTTTCGTACCCAGTCGAGACTTTGTTTTGTTCTCACTAAATGACTAATAAAAGTTTTCATCAAACTAAACTCAACACTAACAAAAGTTTTCATGGAACTAAACTCGACACTAATAAAAGTTTTCAAGGAACTAATCTCGACAATAATACAAATTTTCATCGAACTAAACTCAACACTTATAAAAGTAATTGGTTATTCTCTTTTGCAAATTTGCGGCTTTCTAAAGGAGCCGTTTTTTAAAATGAAGTCCGCTACTCCATCCTTGGAGCATTGCACATGGATGAAACATCACAAGCACAGGTGGGCAAAGGCTTTCTGGAGATTGCCGGCACTCTGCTCGTCTCGTTCATACGCTTGCCAGAGGTCTGCAACAAGAATAGCTTCCTTCTGCAACAACTTAACCAGCTCATAAAAAGACAACTGGCTCTAGATCTTTCCTGAGGCACGGCAATTCAAGCTGTGGTGCCAACCTTCGACATCGTTGTCTGTTCGGATTGGCTGGTCGAATACACTCCAACACCGAGGGGGCCATAAGGAACTTTCAACCCACGTACACTCAACGTGTACTCCATTAAATCTCTAACTCTGCCTGCTGCTGGTTTTTGTTGTAGATGGAAGAAGGCATCGGCAATTTCGTGATCTGGTAAGTAGGGTAAAGAGAGCAAATGACGCACAAATTTACGCAAATGGTTATTCTGAAAATAGAGGGCTGCAGTGGCGGATCCGGAAATTCTAGAATTGGGGTGAATAATATAAAAAGTTTACCAGTGACTCTAGGAGAAGAAGGGTGGCAAGTACAAAGAATGTACCAAAAAATTCAAGAAAAGGGGGGGTGAAAATTCACCCAATTCACCCCCTGTATCCGCCCCTGGGCTGGTAACCAAGTTCCTGGACTTTACACCACACTGCTTGGGACCAGTGGAAGGAACATCCGGACAGTTGTACAAACACCAAAGGCGCCTGCTAAGGGGCACAAGGGGGCAGTTCTTCGTTGCAGACGTTACATTTCAGAGAAAAGTTTAAAATATTTAGCACTACAGCATGATTTTTAAAATATCATTTCAAATAATACTGTTTGTAGCTAATGTACCAAAGAACCCAGTTTTAACAAATTCATTTTTCTGTTATGGAAAAAAAAATATCTCCGTTGCGGACGTTACACATTTTAAACCACTGCCACTGGCACTGGCACTGCTGTTAAACAACAATGTTTGATTGCTTTTTCGTGTGAAATGGCAGTGTTGAAATTATCAACTGGTATTTATAGTTAAATTTTAATTTCAAAAAATTTTGATTTACTTTTCTTTTTGTTATCAACTTGACAAAACATTGCGTTGCGGATGTTAGTTGCTACACTCCCTGTTGCGGACGTTAGGTCATGTGCAAGCTCCATGAATATAATCGTCAGATCTTGTTCTTAGCAATGATACGTGGATCTGAAGAAGTGTGCAATCAAATTAAATCCATTTTAAGTCAGGTATACTGCTTATTACCATCAAAATAAAATATCATTTTGTAGTGCTGAAAAGGCAGGATTACAAATTTAGTCAGGTACTGAGGTAGTAAAATCAGCCATGAATTTTCGATTAAAACTCTTATTAGTTTCGAGTTTAATTCGATGAAAACTTTTATTAGTGTCGAGTTTTATAGCTCGATTAACACTTTTAGTAGTGTCGAGTTTAGTCCCGGGAGTTTAGTTCGATGAAAATTTTTATTAGTGTCGAGTTTAGTTCCATGAAAGTGTCGAGTTTAGTTCGATTAAAACTTTATTTTCGCAAAACTTTTTATTAGTGGGAACGAAACGTCTCGACTGGGTACGAAACGTCCGCAGGTTTGTTACGAAACATCCGCAGTTTGGGTATGAAACGTCTTGGTAGGAAACGTCTTTTGTACAAAACGTCTTGGTACGAATCGTCTTGGGTACGAAACGTCCGGATACCTGGAGATCTCGTGATCTTGGAAGAAGAACGGCTAATCGCAGCGACATGCCACAGTTGATTTGGACCTTTTGTTGTGTCTTCTTCATTGTTTATACGTTTTATTTGTTTTCTTGAAAAACAAATTACTATCGTTCTTTGTTGATATGTATATATGTCAGTTTTACAAATAAATGAAAAAATTACTAGAAATATTTTAAAACTGTTTCATTTTCAATTCACTAAACAAAAATTCACTTTGATGAAGCCTTGAAGGACCCTATAGACTATAGTACTGGGCGTACTTATATATGCGTCATCATCAAGACATCATGTATGATTATTTTAAGTCATGGTATGGTTCAGGTTTGATTTGTATGATTTAACAATGATAGGAATCCGGTCGGAAATTAAAAAAAACTCGAAAAATAGAAGTCTTACGCCCAACGTGGGGCTCGAACCCACGACCCTGAGATTAAGAGTCTCATGCTCTACCGACTGAGCTAGCCGGGCATCTTCGAGATCATAGGGAAATTATATCGGAATATTTAAAATTTGGCTACTACAAGTGCATCCTGGGTTTGCATCCGCACTGCATTTCGGGAGCTATTGTAAGCTCCTGGCATGGCGAACAAAAATGGCTGCTAGAAAGCAGGCAGAGAAATCGAAGTCTTTGCCATGGGGATTAACCCCAGAAGGTCTTACACCTGGTTCCATGAAGGTTGGTTTTACTTTATTTATTGATTTATTGTGATTTTAAGAGGAAAATCAATTTTTTATTTAACTCAACAGACGATTTCGCAGAACAAATTAAAAGCTTTTTCAGTTGGCCTCATGAACGCAGGCCTGAAGAAGACGAACAAAGTTAAGCAAGATCTCGACTCAAAGAAAAAGGTAAGTTTGCACGTTAGATTGCAAAGAATCTTAGAAAGAGGTGATGAAATATTTTGTAAATCATTTCAACAACATTTTACTTCATTTTTGTCGCTATCTTGGAGTAAAACGGTACGTGCAGCAGAATACGATGCTGCTACTTAATCGAAATGATTTGATTTTTTATGCAGAAAGAAGAAGCAGAATGCGCCGAAGTATTTGCAGATTTTGTGGCTTCATTCGAAGATAGCAAGACGTCAGTAAAGACTTTTGTTAAAGGGAATACTTACAATCCAGAAACCAAAGGTTGGTTTTCTTGCATCTCCAGTACTTGTTTCACGATCGCGAAGAAAGAAAATAATTTAGTTTAAAGTTATTTTTGTCCTTTTAAAAACGTTTTGGATGTTGATTTAAGCCATATTTTATTGAATGTCTTCGACCGCCCTATGAACAACATTTAGATCAAGATGTTACTAAATAGTATTTAAACTAGCAGGCAAATAACACACTCAGATTGATCCATCGACACTAAATATCCTCTCCTTGGTTACTCAACAATGAAAAATTTGATTGTGCTTTGATTGTTTGTGTGTGAGATGGATAGTGGAAGAGTTATTTTGATAATAATTTAAGTTTAGTTATTTCATTTGTCTCATTCTATTCATCCTAGTTTAAGTTCTCCAATCTGAATAATGTACATTAGTTTTCATTTATTGCTCTGCAGTGTTTAGTAATCAATGGTTGTTTATTACTGTTATGGTTGTTCACTGATGTACAAAGTTTTTCCTGCAGTATGGTATTGTGGCACTGTGCTGCTTGGATGATTTCCATGTATCACTCTGCTGACAGTGCATATTTAGTAACCAGTGATTGTTATAATAATAATAATAATAATAATAATAATAATAATAATAATAATAATAATAATAATAATAACATTATTAACAACATGTCAGGTAAAATAGCAGTTTCCCACTAAACACGAACACCTAATGTTATTAATGTTATGGTTGATATACAAAGTTCTTCCCATAGTGGCACTCTGCTGCTTGGCAGGTTTTCATGTATCGTATTGCACTTTTTTCCCAAAAATTTTAATAGATGGAAAGCTAAATGGCTGAAACCCTAATTCTTTGTTTTCCAAAGACTTGTGTAATTCACAATTTTTCCTTGGTAAAATCATTGATAATATCAGTGACATATTGGCTTGTGTAGCTAAGACTCTTCAGCACTGATTTCAGGATTAACATTCTTAATTCTGACTAGCTTCTGACTCGTCATCAGAAAGTTCACGAAGTGGTGGTAGAATTTTTTCTTTAACTATTACTGTTTCTGATACAACATAATCATCCAGTTGGACATGTTGGATCATATTTTTTCTTGTCTGAATGGAAAAGCTACCTGCCATGGATATTTGGATGGTCAAAGTTTCTTGCACTGCTATTGCATATCATAATATGGAATATTTAAAATATTGCCGAATTGTTTTGTGTTAACAGAGGAAAGTTCAACAGAGAAAGGCAAGTTGTACAAACCAGCTATGAAGTTCCAAACTAATGTTGAACATAAACCTAAGGAAGACCTAACTCCAAAAAAACCAGTAAGTGAAAAACACTTTAAAAATCTATTTTCAATCTTGATTTGAAGCTGCTAACATTAAATAGCCACAGATTGGTACCTTCCTAGTAACAGACCTTTGAATATATAAGCTCTGCCCAAACAAGGTGATAATTGCTACATGAACATCCATTTTACTTTCCATCTTGATTTAAATTGCCCTTGGTTTAGTGTAGTCGTTTAATTATTCTTTCTCCTCTCCCCTAAATATATATAGGATATACTCCGCCTAAATATGAAGCTCCTTGAACACATTAGATAAGTTGCTATCACCACTTGATATAAATTGATGCCTTCCCTACTCTTCCTTATCACTTTAAGCCGACTGCATCACTTTTTGTGTTATTACTTTGTGTTTTCAGTGTTTTCACAACATTTGAAAGTAGACGTTGTATTTTGTTGAGTAGGAGTTGCAAGGCACAAAGGGCCTTGCTCACTATGGGGGTACGGAGGGAAAGTAGGCGTCGCTAATGGAAAAGTTGCTGTCGGATGCGACGGCCGACGGCTAGTTTTGAAAACACTGGTGTGTGGAAAGGGAATGCTGTTTCATGGGGAATGAACAATACTTGATGACTGTGCTTAGGTTGCCAGTAGTACATATTTTGGAAAGTCATTCTTCCTCCTGTGAAGTTTTTAAAATCCATTTGTAAGCTTCGATGGTCAATCCAGATAGAAGGAACTTTTTCAGGAACTTGCAAGAATTTTTTTTTCCTACACCAAAGCTGCAAGAATTTTTTTTCACTTTGTTTGTGCTTGCAGGAATTTTTTTTTTTTGCTTTGGGCCCACACCCCGTCCCCCATCACTTTTCTAATGGTCAGTCCCTAATCGATGACCAGCAAATTTGTGACCTTTAATCGATTATTAAACGATGACAGTAATTAGTATCGACTGTATGACTACATCTTTTAATCCTTGACAGCTATGAAAATATTGAAAATACTGTAATCGATAGTCATTGATGATTTTCTGTGAAAAGCGAAAGTAATCAATTATACTCAATACAATTCAATAATAATCGATATAATTAAGACATTTCTCCATGTGACTTTTGATTAATCATCAGTTACCATCTATAAATATTAATTGACAAATTTTGTTGATTGATATCTATTCGGCATCGATTAGCTAACCGATTATTGGTTTTCATCAATTAATTACCCCAGGTAGTTTGTATTATTAAACAATAGTAAGCTCCAACAGGTAAATTTTACACCTGCCTGTGCTGTTAATATAATTCTGTGGATTTGTTTTTAGAGAACAACGAATTATGATCAGAATAAATCACCAATCAAAGTTTATCTCCCCTTAGTTGATATTCTTATATAATTGTTTAAGAGGGAGATTTTAAATATGACACAAAAAAGCAACTTTAGGGGAGTTTACCAGATATTTATTTACTTATGTCATTACTGTACCAGTTGTTGCAGGGTACATGTATTTTATAGTTCTGCAAATATTATTTTGTATTTTGTGTTAGTGTCTTTTAAAAAACTGATAGATGCCTAATTTGAGCTGTCATGGTTAGTGTTACATATATTCATCTGAAGAGGACACAAGACTGCTGGAATCTTGTGAAAATCTTGTGAATGTAAGTTAGATTAGAAGACTACATAAAAACTTGGGAAAGCAGATCAACATGAAGATGATTTTCAAAAACAAATTGGCCAATTTATAATTGGCAAGCTCAGTAGGACAACAGTCTCATAAATAGGTAATAATCTATAAGATACAGATAAAAAAAATATTTTTAGAAAGATTGATGTGTGAATTGGTATGAAATATTGTAATAGGAAGGATCGGGTTGTTGTTATTGTCAAAACCCTATTTGTTGTTCTAAGATGCTACTGTAGCGTCAGAATGTGTTGTATATTAACCAAACTTCTATACATAAACTCTTGCTATACTTGTGCAATCACTTAATATGGCTATGCACATTTATTTGTAAACTATGTTTATTAATTGGCAATAATTAATGCTTCATTTGTCTACATCAAAAAGCTTTTGTTGTCTGCAGACATCTAACAAATGTTGTAAAACTAAATTGTAAGAATGATTAAAATTGAAATTAAAACGTCATAGTAAGGTAAAATAAAAGACAAATGTCATAAATAATTTCTGTAGAATGCTACACTAGTGTTTCTACACAAACATTTTTTTTTAAAAAAAGGGTCAAATTTTACATCATAGTTGAAAAAAAATTTTGAGCCAATGTTTCAGACTGGATTGATTCATTCCAACAAAGAACTGCACTCCAACACGTCCATGTAGAATAAAAGACTATCTGTTTAGTTATTAACATTTTTTACTTAAAAACAAATGGAGTGAGATGGTATTAACATGTGTTAAGGAGGGATGATGGGCATGTTTTGAGAAAAGCATTAGAGTTTGAAGTGAAGGGGAAGAGGAAGAGAGGACGACCGAGGAAGACATGGAAAATGCAAGTGGAGAAGGAGAGCAAGAGTCCTGGCTTGAAGAAGGAGGATGGATTGAATAGAGCAAGATGGAGAGTGGGAGTTGGAGTTGGAGAGATTGCTGCCAGAGTGGGGTAAATCCAGCCACCCTTATTTACAGGGATAAACCGGGATCAAAACTGGATTGATTGGTTGATTGTTAGATTTAGACTTACTATTCTGAGTTTTGAAAATATTTTAAATGTTTCATGAAGAGAAACGTGTTCTTGATAGTGATGAAACAACTCCTACTGGGGAAGGGGGGTACTCACCTATGTAAGGTATATAGGTACATAGGACCCTATAGGGTATGGTTTCTGAGCTCTCCGGTATAGGATAGGGTATCATATTTTCCTTAGTTCTGTGATAGGGTATATATAATTATCTAATTTGACATAGTTAGGGATCTATACAATTTTTGATGTGAATGGTCTGATGTTAATAGTCTGAATGGTATATTTTTTCACTTGAGTTTGACTTAAACCTGCTAACAGACAAACCAATTACAGAGTATTGTAGATTTGATTTCTACAATACTCTGTAATTGGTTTGTTAGCAGGTTTAAATCAAAATAAGAATGTAATGAATAAAAAACTTTTAGATAGAAAATGATCATCATTAGAAGCTTTTTTATTTACCTGGAAAACAATCTCTAATTCGTCCAAAGAACTTAAATGTTTTTATGCTGTCCTGAAAATATGAAAGTTGCATTAAAATAATGTCATTACTGAGGGGTTGGGCTCGAAAAGTTTTGTTCATTTTCCCTCAGCAAAATTTCTTCATACAAGCCAGGATGATGATGATAGTGATGACAATGATGGTGATGATTATAGTGGCGGTGGTGGTGATGATAATGAAGATAATGATGACAACAGTGATGATGCTGGTGATGATAGTGATAACATTATGATAATAGTGATGATGCAGATGATAGTGATGATGATGACAGTAATGATGATGGTGATGATAGTGGTGAAAAGTACCGACATACAAATACAGTCTAAATTGTATGATTAAGATTCTGGAATGGCACATTCTGAAAACTTTTACTAGGCCATTTTACAAAAGGTTTGACACAGTCAATCTAGTACTAAAGCTATTGGCTATTTCTCAACCTTGGCTGTGTTTGGATTTTAGCAGTTTTTTCTGAGCGTTCAGTATAATCACCAGCGGTACACAAAAACGAGCATTCCATCGGTAGATACTTCACATATCCTACCCCCAAATGTACCGATTGTGATGCCTTCGTATGTAGCTCTAGTGCCTCCTACACTACTGTAGGAACATGAATGAATAGAGTTTACTTGAATACTTGTAGTATGTGTAGTAGCTGTAGTGTGTGTAGTAGCTGTAGTATGTGTAGTAGCTGTAGTGTGTGTAGTAGCTGTAGTATGTTTAGTAGCTGTAGTACGTGTAGTAGCTGTAGTATGTGTAGTAGCTGTAGTGTGTGTAGTAGCTGTAGTATGTGTAGTAGCTGTAGTATGTGTAGTACTTGTAGTATGTGTAGTAGCTGTAGTATGTGTAGTACTTGTAGTATGTGCAGTAGCTGTAGTATGTGTAGTGTGTGTAGTAACTGTAGTATGTGTAGTAGCTGTAGTATGTTTAGTGTGTGTAGTAGCTGTAGTATGTGTAGTAACTGTAGTATGTGTAGTAGCTGTAGTATGTTTAGTGTGTGTAGTAGCTGTAGTATGTTTAGTATGTGTAGTAGCTGTAGTATGTTTAGTGTGTGTAGTAGCTGTAGTATGTTTAGTGTGTGTAGTAGCTGTAGTATGTTTAGTGTGTGTAGTAGCTGTAGTATGTTT
>JAOTRI020091105.1:0-15653 GCA_028564885.2 Zoanthus sanctaehelenae
CAGAGTCGAGTATTGTAAACCCTGTAATATATATGGGTGTTTACAAAACTAAGACCTAAGTTTAAAACTGTTCTGTCGAACCATAGAAAGTTAAACCATGTCAAAGGTCTTGCTCAGACATCAACTAACACAAAATTAATGGGATCTTCGTTTTGTAGATTAGGCCGGTCAAACTACAAAACCAAGAACTACTTTCTTTACGTTCCTTTCAAACCAGTGACTGTAAAACCGGTTCAAAACTGTTGCTCAGACATCAAATAACGCAAAATTAATGGATCTTCGTTTTGTAGATTTGGCCCGGTTAAACAACTAATGTAGCGAAATACTCGATCTGAATGAAAAGTTTTTTAAAATCAAGTTATTGTCAGGGCAGCTCAACTCAGTATTCAGTGACTTTTCAGGTACCACTTTTATATGACATGATACACCACAGTGTGTCGTGTATTTTTTTAAAAAAAATAAGGAGTATGAATTTGAATTTTTTAAAAAGGTAAAACGTTGTCCAAAATTCCTCTCTTGTTAAAGTTTAGAACTTTAAAATTTGTAATTTTAAGATAAGAAGAGTGGCCTGCCTAGCATTAGCTGCTGTTCACCCTGTTTTGTTAAACTTATAAACTTTAAAATAAAATGAAAATGGAAACGCAGTAATTGAGAACCTTGAAATAAAGTAAACCATTTTTTAAATGCATTAAGCCATTATTTAAATTGTTACACTCTATAGACTGTGGCCTTATTGTTTATGAAATTTGCTCGTTTACAAGAACGTTTTTGCTGGCACCTGATTCTAGTTAGCTCTATGGTTATTTCAGGTGCCAGTACCCTCGAAATATTTAGTAATATTATTTATAATTGTATTTGTAATATTTGAGGGTAAATAAAGGTTGTTGTTGTTGTTTTTGTTTTTGGTTCACTCTTGCATGTGCATGGACGATGTGACTGAATTCTCCACCGAGTTTGTCTGTTTGTTGGAACCTTGGACGAGAAATTAAAGTCTATAATTTTTGAGAGACCGCAAGCAGTATACACTTTAAGATTAGTTATTGGTTGAGCAAGATCTCTATCTGCTTTCCAACAACAAGCTCCCCAGTTCGATCCCGGCACTTTGCAGATATTCGAATATTTATATGACCTTCTTTTCCGCCTAAGCCAGCTCAGCTTTCCATCCTCCCGGTGTAGGTAAATGAGTACCAGCGTTTGCTGGGAGATAACCTGCGATGGATTGGCGTCCCGTGCAGGGGAACTCTCATCCGCTTAACACTACGGAAACCGGAAATAAGCGCCGGCTCTACAGTCCACTAGGCTTGTATTTCTAATAACAAGTGAGTACTCAGTACGAGTACATTATTTTCTTATAATGGCAATATTGTTCTACGGCATTTAAAGCTATATATATAGCAACATAATTTAAACTATCTGTCACTTGTCTTCAAAAGATTTGGCTGCGCCGCTTATCTTTGGTTTCTGTAGTGTTAACCAAAGGTGTGTTCCCTGGATGTGACAATAAATAATCCATCGCAGGTTAGATCCCGGTATAAGCTGGTATTACAGCTTCGACATGGGGAAACTAAGTCAACAATGGCAAAAAATAAAGTCTCATAAATCATTTTAAATGATCCTGCAGAGCCGGGATCTGGCGAGGCAATCTTGCCATTTCCACAATTCCTTTTCAAATAAAATTAAATTTTAGCCATATTCTGAGAAAATTGAAAAACAGTTTTAAAACTAGTGATGAATTGAATGTTTTTCAAATATTTATGAAAGCTCTACTAAAGCAAATTATGTCTATGAAAAATTTCAAGGATTACAAGTGAGATAAATTATAATCAATAATTCTTTATCAGTTTGGTTCGGATGTAGGCCTACGGGATGTTGGAATTGCTCGGTCACCATAGTCCCTTTTGTTACGACCGGCTTGAACACGCGCGGAAATATTGTTTTTGCATTTGTGAGTTACACGCGCTAATGAGAATTAATTAGAATAAAGAGATATTATCAAGCCGTAAATCAAATACTTAATGCAATTATCGAATGTACTATGACGCATTAATTTATACGCAACAAAGAAACAAAAAATTTTAAATAGTCATTTTCTGTGCAACCTCTGTTCGGAATTTAACTTCTGTCTATTAAGTAAAAGAATGGAAATTGCAACTCTTCCTGAAGTCGTCCTACTGAAAGTTTTCTCGTTTCTAAGTGTAAGTGACCTGGGACGGGTCGCAAAAGTCTGCTGGATATGGCGAAGGATTGCGTACGATCGCTCTTTGTGGAGACGTGTAAATCTTCGCAGATACGCAGCGACTTTGGACGAAGACACATTTCATATGCTCATGAGGACTCGTTTTTCACATCGACTGACAACGCTTAACTTAGGGGGCTGCCGCCTGTCGCATTGTCTATTAAACGAGCTTAGTCGAAAGTGCAGACAGCTGAAATGTATCATATTCGGAAGAGGATCAAAGTTAAGACCACCAGCCACCAAGAGAGATATAAGCTATGATTTTCCATCAGAACTCGAACTAGTGGAGCTAAGACCGGTGAAAGGGGACTTCAACTTTTTACGGCGAATTTCGAGACATTTTTGCAGTGTGAAATACCTTGGTGTTGGCGGAAGCTCGTCCAAAGGGATTGTCCCTCACGTTTTTGCAAAAATGCAGCGTTTAGTTATCCTCGATTGTACGAACTGTGACATGATGAATGATGAGGTGATCTCAAAAATTGCACAAAGCTGCCACACACTTGAATCTTTATGTTTAAATGGCTGCAAATACATTTATGGAAGAACATTTTCGGAGTTATTTCATAATTGCCCAGGGCTAAAAACCCTGTTATTGCGATATACACCTGTCAGAGATGATTGCTTCCATATCAGAGAATGGTCCTACGTACCAATTGAAGAGCTTGATATTTCGGCATGTACGCATATCACTTACATTGGCTTAGTAAGTTTGATAATACGAGTAAAAACGTTGAAATACTTGAATCTATCTTACTGCGGCGTGGGTCGTGCTGTAACAGATGAGGTGTTACTCCAGATGGTTGCGAAAAACAGCTGCAGTAAACTTGAGATGTTGGACGTCCGTTGGAGCCTAGCACTAACGCCGGAAGCTCTTTTCAAGCTGTGCCGCAACGCGCCTAATCTCAAATGTCTCGGTGTGTATCAGTCCTCAAACATCAACACTCCTGCCATGGCAAACGTTCTAAGATCTCTCTCACGGTTAGAAATACTTGAATACGGCGCTTTTGGAAAAGCTTCAATATCAGACAGTCTTTTTTTCCCAAATCTGATCCAGTACTGTCCAAATATTCAAGTTATTTCTCTGATAAATTTTACTTCGCTAAATATTCTCACTGATGGAGCGCTTTTCAACGCACTTGTCGAGCGCTGTCCTCTGTTACTAAGAATTAACTTGTGTGAACCTGACCAGACGCTACTAGCTCTTGTGTCGCAAGTGTCTCCCGATTGTCGGGCTAAAATCACACAAAGATGGCAGTGCGTTTTACCGCCACCTACTCATACTCTTGATTCCATCATTAGCAGAATTCATTACCAACCGACCTGCGACTAACGTAGTCTATTGAACTCCGTAGGACTATTATTTTATCAATTGTGTATTAACTTGGAAAAACAGACCTTTTAAATTGTTATATATTAGCTAAGATTTTTATAAAATTGCTCATTCGATAGAATAATATTCCAAAAGAATTATAGAAAACTACGAAATTTGTTTAAGTTTGTCTGGAAACAAACTTGTTTTTATTCCTATTTAAAAAATGGCAGTTGCATGTTTTATTTAAAATGTTTTCATAAAAACTATAGTAGACAATTTAGGTTAATTTGGCAATCATTACATGCTCTATGTTTCACTTTAACGCATTTAGTACTGTGTAAACCGAATGCTAGTAAACATTAGTTCTGACGTTAGCGTAGTAGTTTTTCAAAGTTTAATATATGACAAACTCAATAGTTTATTTTTGAGATCTCGCGATTACACATTATTTAATGTCTTTAAAAAACTTTAAAAAAATTGCGCCCTGTACACTAAACTCTTGCCTATTAGTAAAACCTAATACTTGTTAGTGAACCATAATGGCATAAATAAAGTTGTGACAGTTTGAGTTATGTTGTGTTGCGATCATCGGGTAGATTAGTTATATAAGCAACTTATTAAGAAGTTAATATAGAGGCAGTTTTTTTGTTTTGTTTTTATTTCTCTATAAGGTTGAGCCATTGGGTATTCTAATACTGTAGTTGGGAGAACGTATCTAACTTTTGTTTTGAAAGGAGCTAAATACTGCTTTTCTTTTATCAGAATATTGTTTTTTTTTAACCGAGGCTAGAAATTCGTATTAATTTTTTGGCCGATTTTAGTTGAAATCAGCTACTACTTGTTCGAAATCCATTGAAGAAAACTGGCTTAATGAATAGAATTGATACTTACGTCCCATTTAGAATGACGGCCCGATCTACCGTGGATGTCAGTAACAATCAAACAGCATTGGTTGGTCAGCAGTCGCCAAACATGGCGGACATGAAATCTATACCGTCTCCGGTCGTTTTAGTTTTGGTGGCGCTAAGTTTTTCAACTTTAACCTCACAACCACTCAAAATAGTTTTTAATTCCTCTCTGACATCGCCAAATGGGGAAATGAATATCAGTTTCTTACAACAAGAAGTTATCAAGGCAGGACTCATTTGAACTCGCCAACACCGATGGTTTTGCCACAAACAACTCGACGGTGAGAGCCAAAAAAAGATTCGCAAGATCAGTACACACTTGTATCCTTTTATGTTTACTGCTATGTGGAGATATAAGTCTGAATCCCGGCCCTGTGAAGTTTCCATGTGGATTATGCAAGCGTTCCGTGAAATCGAACCAGCGTGCAATTCAGTGTGATTACTGCGATTTTTGGTTTCATGTTCGCTGTTTAAATATGAATCCAATTATCTATTAAAGGCAACTAAGGAAGCGCGAGCGCCTTCTCCAACGCGCTAAGCGGAGTGGAGGCAAATCTTCACCCGCGTGGCAGGCTTACAGGATACAGCGCAACAAAGCCACCAAACTTATTCGCGATGCCCATAAAACCTATCTTTTACTAACCAGTCTTGTGTGTAAAGTTATGGCACGTTGTGTGCTAAGCCAGATCCACAGACACTTGAATTCAAATGCCATCATCACACCTCTCCAACATGGATTCCGAGCGGGTTTCTCTTGCGAGATCCTACTTGTAATGGCTGTTCATGACTGGGCTACTAAACAAAACACCAAACGCCAAATCGATGCTATCATGCTCAACTTTAGTAAAGCTTTTGACAAAGTGCAAGACTCGACTTCAGAAGAAAAACCTTGGCACCAGCTGGCTCCTAAATTTTAAAATTTGGTCACCAGCACCTAATATTAACTTGAAATTGTGGCATCCAGACAGGCAACCACGTGTGAGAAGTTAGTCGCCAGCCAACCAAATCAAGTCGAATTGGTGACTCCAGTGGTCGCAACGTCGAGCCCTGCGTCATAGTCTGGTGAAATCCGACGGAGATGAACATTTATTTTACTGTTCTACAGTATAAAGACACAAATAACATAATTTTCTTTTACAAAATTAATAGAGACCTTTAGATCCGAAGACCAGGACAAGAATGAGGACAAGATTTCAAGTGTGCGCACACTTTTTCAGGCAAACTCGTTGTGGAGAGGACGAGATTTCATGCAAAAGTAGTCCTCTGGAGGACAAGTTTGCTGGAAAAAGCACGCGCACAGTTAAAT
The DNA here is from genome assembly GCA_028564885.2 of Zoanthus sanctaehelenae. NCBI lineage: Eukaryota > Metazoa > Cnidaria > Anthozoa > Zoantharia > Zoanthidae > Zoanthus > Zoanthus sanctaehelenae. Next base: position 5,763 of record JAOTRI020091105.1, read on the forward strand.
CTTGTCCTCATCCTTAACCTCGGATCTAAAGGTCTCTTTACTTTCTGTAAAGAAATACTATGAGAATAAATTATACAAAACTTGTATAAATGCATACCTACATATTTTTCAATCATAAACTGCAATGTTTTACAACTTAGAGACATAGCTACCCAGAATACACATATCATTTTCAATGCTTTACAGTGCTATAAAAACAAGCAACAGTAAGTCTTCTAGACCAATCAAAATGCATAATTGTACTATCCAAATTATTTTATAATCTTAACTCTATTAGTTAACTGTGTAATGGCTCTCACTGTGGTCACCTATTGTACCTGAACATACAGTTTGGGAACACAAACAAGGGTGTTAAGAATATTTGTGAGGACTTCTGGCGATGGCGGAGGATATAGGTAGTGTAAACTTCTGCTTGGCTGATAATGGATCCTAGAAGGAAAATTTTAATGTAAATAACTTTTAAATGAAGAAACTATACTTTTCAAGAAAAAATTATGATGCCAATGAAAAGCATACTTCTTAGTTTTGTTAAAATTCATATAAACAATTTCACATTATAAATAAATTGAATCAATGAAGCAATCCAGACAACAAGATCCAACTGAGAAAAGAGATGATGTATGTTGGCTCTAGCAATTATATGATCAGTTGTTCCAGATCCACAGAGTTTGACTGCTACTCCACCAATGGAGGTTATACAGAACATTCCCTTGGTAGAAGGATCAAAGAATATTTTACAACCAAGTTCAGTGGATAAATCTGAAGTTACCACAAAGATCTCATTGATTTAAACTGAGACCAGGGCAGGGTCCTTCTGCAGCACACTAAGGATGAGCTTTTGCACTCACACAGGATTCAAAATAATGTCCTAAAATTTTGTTTTATTTTGTAAGCTTTTTTGTTTGGTCCAAAATTTTTGCTGGCTGTTTTTGTAGCAGGTTAAATATCCTTTTTGCACAGTGGTATAAACATATTAAGTAACCTAGAAGATAACTGTGTTGTGTAAACGAAAATTGCCGGCAAGGTCCAAAATCTGCCATATATTGCCAGCAGTCAGCCACTATTTTGAACACTGTCACAAGTGCCAGTTTTTGAAAACCCAGAACGTCATGACTGCAGTCATTGTGACATTAATTAATCACTGACATTAATTTACATTTAAATTAATCACATTAATCATTTAAATTAATCACTGTTTAAATTGACTTTTAATTATAATCTTTCCACAATCAAGTACAGTTTATATCATTGTGCCTTCTTACTATCAGACAACACGAAGTAACACATAAATGTTTGAGGTCTACAAAGTTGCTGCTTTGAGACTAACTTGCTCTTAAGAAAGTTTTTTCCTGTAGCAAAATACACAACCATATCTATGCATAATTATTATAAATTAAATTGAAATACTTTGAATAAAAAATAAATTTTAAATTATTGTTGTGTTTATTCAGGCTGAATATATTTTTCTGATTAAAATACCCTGAATCTGAGTGAATTAATCACAAAACTGGTTTGCTTGAATGATTGTTTCCTCATCCTATATGTATCTTGTTTTGCTTATTTTTAAGTATTGAGCACTGCCCCCAAATAAATTCATCACCATTAACTTTTTAAAAGTAATTATAATCAGCAACCAATTAGTTCCCACTTGATCAGCTGTACATTTCTTAACATTTACTTTCTAGTTGATCTAATATAAGTATTGTTACTTATTAATAAATTAAAATAATCTCTACTTGAGGCACAGTAGTTGTTACAGTTTTTTTTAAACTATAACCCTGTAAAACATTAAACTTTCTGGCTAATAAAAGTTCACTCACCCTAATTTAGGGTTCATGCCATCAATAGCTTTTAGCTCCATTTTTACTGATTCACTTCTTTTTAACTTTATATTTGTTTCATCAGAAGGTTCTTTCACTGGACTCTCTCCAAGCTCCTCATCAGGCATTGAGTGCTCCTTATAACTTGTCCTTTAGAAATGATTGAAACACACTAAATTTACACTCTGCTCTTACATCCTCTGTCTAGTATTACTGGTTTTTATCTGAAGTTATAGTGGCCCTGTTGATGTACTCCAACAAAATTTTTTTGATTATTTCTTTTGTTTTGTACACCAACATGGCCACTATGTCTATTGTTTCTTGTCTTATGAGATTGTGTGAAAACCAAGAATAGGGTTTATTGTTCTGTTTTGTACACCAACATGGACGCTATGTCTATTGTCATTTGTGTCATGGGATTGTGTGAAAACCAAGAATGGGTTTAATGTTCTGTTTTGTACACCAACATGGACGCTATGTCTATTCATCGGTTCTTTGTGTCTCTTGGGACTGTATGAAAACCAAGAATTCTTCTTACTGTAGTAGCAATGATTGAAAGGAGACAAAAAAATAATAATCAGTTTTAAAAAAAGGAAGACTAGAATAATCGCGATTATATACCGTCTTGTTAGACTACTTTTAATTACTGGTTTATTGCCCTTAAAAAGGGTAAAAATTGTCTATTGCCGTTGCTATTAGCAACGGTATATAGTCAATTACAACAGTCATCGTGACAATTTATATAAAAAGGCAATGATGGACCCACTAACATTGTCTTGTTCACCACTACTGTTGTTTCATAGCTCAGTCGCTACGAGTGCATGATACCTCTCGCTTCGCTAACCAAGTTAGCTGAAGAACTATACGTACTTTCTCGTTCTGTCAGTAATTTCTTCTTACGCGGTTAAATTTATTGGCGTATTTCATATTGAGAACATATCTGACAAGTCGTAGCCAGCTGCCAAATCGTTTATAACTTCAGATTCCTCTGCGATGTTACAGTGACTCCTTTACCACTGCGACTGGTATATTATTTTCAGATATTAAAACTTTAAACCTCAGCCGATGAAAATCCACGATTAAGTCTCAAGTGTTTAATTCGCTGTAGTTTGGTGCCATGCAAGTCAAATCGCGACCATACAATGACCTGCAGTGCGGCTACACCAATAGGAACATACACTAATACATAGAAACAGCCCCACCGTAGGGTTTGATCTGCACTTGTGTGAAAGTTCACATCTTGATTTCCCGAGACTGTATCAGAATAGAAAAGTGAATGTCCAGTTTGTTCAGCTAACAGCCATGTTCCTATCAAAGGAGCTAGAGTCTGTCCAGGTTTCGATAACAAGGCAGACGTTCCAAACACTAAAGCTGAAATTGTTTGTGTCCGCTTGTGAAGTACAAAGTCTTCGTCCACCAAATCGCTGATAATTAAGTTTAGCAGTTTACACGTTCCTTCGGTGAAGATTCGGTTACTGAAACACAGAAAGGATAAGAGATCTTTAATCCGAAACCATCTGGAAAAGAGATGTTAATTTATACCAAAGACAAGGCTCAAAGTTAGCGACCAGCTGGTCGCACATGCGATTAGGATTTTTAACTGTGCGCCTAAAAATCCCGGAGATTGGTGCGACTGTGCTTATCGCCACTCAACTCTGCTTTTTCACATGATCATCCTAAAATGATTTCGACTGGTTAGACACGAAACGGAAGCTCGAAATCATACTAAGGTATGACATAATCAGACTCCAAACAATAAAGATACATAATTGGTGTTGTATCAGCCTGTGTTTAATTTTTTTTTGCTGTGTTTTCTCAAAACTCAGAGCTCCATGTTTCATTAGGTATCCAGACGTTTCGTACCCAAGACGTTTTGTACCCCAGAAGTTTCGTACCAAGACGTTTCCTACCCAACCTGCGGACGTTTCGTACCCAGTCAAGACGTTTCGTTCCCACTAATAAAAGTTTTTATCGAACTTAATTCGAAAATACTAAAAGTTTTCACGGAACTAAACTCGACATTAATAAAAGTTTTCACGGAACTAAACTCGACACACTAATAAAAGTTTTCATCGAACTAAACTCGACACTAATAAAAGTTTTCATTGAACTTAATTCGAAACTAATAAAGTTTTCACGGAACTAAACTCAACACTAATAAAAGTTTTCACGGAACTAAACTCGACACTAATAAAAGTTTTCATCGGTATTTCTTTGCAAGGTACCGCCAGTCTGTTAGGCATAGAGTGCCGCGACTACAGAAACGATACCGCCTTTGCTGAACAACTCGAAGCCGAAAGAGCGCGGATTGATGAGGGCAATCAACAAGTTGCCAATGTCATCCACCTTGACGATATTATACCCGATCACCCTGATAAGACCCTCGATCTCACAAATCCTCCTACAGTGAAGATAATTTAAGGTTTGAAAATAACCAAATTTTCCTCACTACGGTTTAAAAACAAGACATCTTATGACTTATCTCTTTTTCTTTTTTAGTGGTGTAGATTCTGGACCCAGAGAACCAGAGCTGCCTTTAACGTTTGAAGTCGATGCCACTGACTGGCTTTGTACCTACCGGCCAAAAGAAAACCCTTGCTCGGCAACAGTTATCGAATTGAATGGGCAGTTCTTCCAAAGTCTAAAATACCACAACTATCCTGCACAGTCTGGCCTCCTTACCGCAGTAAAAGTCATAGCATCCGTGAAAGAGAAAGCAGTTGGTGATATCTTCAAACCAGCACCTGCCATTGTTGACGAAGTGCTTGTCCAACAATTGAACAACGCTCCATGTGAAAGTCTGCCGAAACCTGAATCAATCGCGAGGACAGCCAACAGTTGCAGACAAAAGTTGCGAGAAACGTCCGCAGATTGGGTACGAAACGTCTTGGTACGAAACATCTTGGGTACGAAACGTCCGGTAACCTCTACCCAAACGTAACGGCTACCCTAATGTAATGGCTACCTGAATGTAACGGCTACCCAAATGTAACGGCTATCAGAAAAAGTAGCAGCTCCTCTCGCCGGTAAAATTCGGAGTCTGTTTAGTTTCCAAATTCAACTGTATCTCTAATATTATTAATGGCACCGTGACAATTAAAACACATTCAACCCTTACGCACTGTAGAATTGAAAATAAAATCTGACAGTTTTAGTACAAAATTTTGTTTTTGTAAGCCTTACCTTGCAATAAAAAGACATATCAACAAAGGAAAATTCGGTCCAAGAGTTAGCATAACAACACTGAGAGTTAACTTGACGTAGAATAACCAGTTCACGACCCTATACACCCCATAACTGCGGCACAGACTCAAAAAATACAAATTATTTACATGTGGGGCAACAAAGGAGAGTCCAAGCAAGATGGCCCCCATACTAGGTGAGATAACATCACCTAGAAGTTTGTCCAGGAACAAAGGAAAAAAATTGCTGTTGAAGTGACAATGGAAAACCTAAAAATAAAAAATAAGAATATTGGGTGAGTCATTGAAAAACCACAAACAACAAAAGCACTAAAATCTCCTGCAAAGTGTACTGACAGATGTTACTGTTCATCCAAATTACTATAATACAATTTTGTACATAATCTACGGATGTTGTCCTTCAGTAGAATGTATAAGCTAGGAATCAAAATTCTTCTGAGGCCAAAAACTAATGATTTATAAAAATGAATGTTTCCAAAAATTTCCTACAGCTGTAGCTTTCACAGGTTCACAACATCATTGGTGACTAACTACTACAAATCATACAAAAACTGGAAATTTAATGTACAGTAACTGACTATTTTAAAACATTATCAATGTAGATTTTCACTATTCTGTGGTTGAGACAGTGTTAGGCAGTCCAATAAATTATAAAAAACAATTTATACTGTCAGAGGTTCAGACTGGCAACAACACAAGCTTATTTTCCACATTGAAATATATCTAGTAAGAGTGATTTAAAAGAGAAAATGAGCAGCTAAACATTTTATATATTATTATACATTTATTTATTTATAAACATTAATTGTAGCTAAGTAATGACAAAACTTAATTTTTCCCCATAAATGATAATGTAATTGCAAAAAAGGTGCCTGAAAGAATCAACCTAATCATAAAATTCCTTTTAAAAAAATAATATTCTGCCCATCTTAATTTAGAAAAGTTGTTGTATTCATCAGCTTTGCTTACAGTAACATTAACCCAGACAACGCTCTACAATAGCTAACCACACTGATTACAGAGAGGGCCACTTTTTACAATATACAAAGTTAATACAAAAAAGTAAAAACTTGTTAAGATTTTCATAATAACATGTTGTTAAAAGCAATTTAACCTTCAATCCTCAAAGAATGGATGTAAATAACATTAATATTGAAAGATTTTCTTTTTCGAGTTTCTTTCAATAATTCATCTTTTCCTCCAGAAAATTGCCTCAGTTTATGTTCTATACTTGGAACATTTTTGTTGTGTATTCTCTCGGGCAATAAATTTTAAGAATTGTTTAAGATGAAACACAAGCATAGTTACTCTAAAATGAAAATGATATCTACTATTAAGATAAATTGTAAGCAGTTGCCTATTGTTATTAATAATAACTGTAAAAAACCTAGTATCACAAAACTGGAAGAATAATTAATGCACACCTGAAGAAGATTCATTGCTGCAAACCAAAGAAAATTTTTGTGTTTCAATAACTGATAGAGATATTCCTTCAGTTCGAGATTCTGGATTGTTATGGCTGTTGCTGGCGATGTACTAACCACATCAAACCTAAAGAGAAAAATTATACAATCTGATGTTTTTCAAATAAAAAGAATTACTGACATTACTTACAGTATACTGCATCATAAAGAAACCCAATTTACAGTACTATTTGCAGGGAAACAATGAGAGCTGGGTAGACTGTAAAAGCCTTGATACACAGTTACACATAGTGATTTAAGATCATTTCTGAATCTTGATTTTGATCTCACTGGCAAGAAATCAAACTGAGTGGAAGATAGAAATTTAAAATGTGAATGATTATGATTGGATAATGACTGCCAGCTACAGGTTACAAATAATTTTATTTCTACTGTATTTTGGCTTCGACATTAATTTTAACCTTAATAAGAAATTGAATGTTCTGGGATTCAGTCAACAGTAGTACTGCCAGCCTCCATAGAACACTTTTATTAAGGGAGCATTCCCTGATGATATTCTCTTTGAGAAATGATAAATACAAATTAAATTAACGGTTTTATCTGCAATTTAATTTGTGCATGAGAACTCTATAAAACCCCCATCCCTATTCCACTATATGATATTTACAAACTGCAGATGTAAATAACTCCATATAAGTAACTACCACAACATTAACATTTTCCTTTATTATTATACTTCAATCAATCATTGCCATGCACAAACAGGAACATGCAGCCTGTAATCATCTGCATATACCTGTTGTGGTGTATGACATTTGTGACCCACCTGCAGACACAAGCTGAAACTAAACCCAAATCCTAAACTGTTTAGGGCTAAGAGTAAGCTTTGGGTTTAGAGTTCAAATTATTTTTTATAGTTTAGATATGCAGCCTGCAAATGTCATGTACCATGTATATTGTACCACATCACAAAAATTGAATTACCTTTTAACTTCATCAATTGGAGTATCATCTTTCATCTTCCTCTGTGAAAAATGTTTCTTTAAAGCTGTTGAGCTAACTGTAAACCCAACAAGGGAGAATATGGCCAGGAGACAACAAAATATTTGGAAAGACTTGATGTTCTGGCGATCCCAAAATGAATAAGATAAAAACACAGAAAGGGACCCTAAAGCACTAAAGGCTGAACAGTATGCATTTAAGCGAGTTCTTTCTTCTGCAGATAATGCCAGATCAGCCAGTAATGCTGTGTGGTTTAGATCTACTAAGGTTAAAAAGCCATCATATAAACACAAACACACAACAAATTGAATTGCTGGAGATGCCCACTGAAACCAGAAGCCAAGGAACATCAAGGCAAACAAAGGACCATATTTGGTAAGTGCCCTGAAAATGAGAAAAATGAAGTAAGCATTGAGATGAATTGACATAAAACTGACAGATAAAAAATATGGTATATCATTCTACAGTATCATTTAATACACGTTTTTTCAAGAATCAGGTACCTGAATCGCTTTTGGACAACCTTGTGTGGACTCAATCCTGATCTGTAAAGGAGTTAAAAGTAACTTAAAATAAAATCATGTAAAATTCAATTATATTAATTCTTTTCAAGACAATGTGTAGCATTGATATTCTGTAAAAATCTATATATAAAGCAGCTAGTATTCAAAACAAGGATAGAATTTATTGGCAATGCACACATAGTTAATGACCTAAAACATATAAAATATGTACACTCAACTAATGTACTGTAGTAACCATGAATCAAAAAGATAAGACATGTACGTATACATTATATGAGTGATAGTTAATCAAATAGCAGCTGTTTTTGCTAATGAATTGGACTCTACAGAAAGGCTTGCATTGTTGAAAAAAAAAAAAAAAATCATTTTTCACATTTTCACCATTCAATGAAGATAACATACTAATAATGAAGACACATATCAGAAACAGTATTTTATAAACAATTCAAATGCCACAGGATTCTTTCTGAAATAAATACTCGCCATGTAGCTACTAACATTATGCAAAAGTATGTTTTAATAATTAAAAGTACTCACTGCATGTTGCCAACAGCCTTGTGGTCACTAAGCCATCCAAATAAAGGATCATTCATTGAGTTCCACACCAGAAAAATGGCCTGTCATAATACAACACTTTCATTTTAGGTTGTAGAAATAAAAACGAACCCACAGGTTCTGTTCAGTTATAGAACACGCGTGAATTTTAAGTTCACGAAAGAAGTGCCAAGAGAAAAACAAGGCACAAGCGAGTTTTTTTCGCACTTCTTGAGTGAACTCAAAATTCACAAGTGGTTCTATAACTGAACAGAGCAAGCAGGGCAAGTTTTTTTATTTCTTTTATAAAATAAGCTATCACCAGAGACAAGTCAAACCTGATAAAACCTCACTGTGGTTTTATTGAGAATTAAAACAATGCTGCAAAGCCAATCAGAGAGAATGTTATATATACCAGCTTTATTTTATAAATAAATGTATATTCATAAATGGAACAATGGGTTTCTAAAGCAATTATTTTTCTATTTTGTTTTAATGATATAGTTAATAAACAGACTTTTGGGGTTTCTAAACACTGCTAATGTCTTGAACATGATCTTCGTTGTCACACTCACGGATCATGAAAAGATTAACTGTGTACTGCAGAAGAAATTAAAACATTGGTAATTAAAAATAGATTCTGAATGAAATAGTAAAGCATTAATTTTGTAACTTCAACTCTGGTGTACTGATCAAGGACTGCAGAAGAAAACATTGTAAAACATTACTGTAACTTTGTTAATTGTCAGAGAACTTCTTTAAAACATAATGTAACAATTTGTTTTTAGTACCTATTTTGATAGATACAAACCATCTATTGTATGATGTGAAACGTCTTGGTATAAAATATCCTGGGTATGGACAATCCAGTTACCATGACAATTAATTAGCCAATTGAAGGGTCTAGTGCAAAAACAACCTGACTTTTGACCAAGTTCTTGTTTCTTCCTACATTATCTCTGTTATATCTTTAAACCCCTTAGAAGAATTTAGTTTTTATAAAATACAAAACACTTACATTGTTTTTGCACTAGACCATTAAATTATACGAGACTCTTATCCACACTAGTTGATGATCATTGACTGTCTGAGTATGTAGCTAGTAAAAATGTGATCCTAGTATCAAGCTTAAAACCACTGTATATTTCAATGACACTATATACAGTCATGTTGGTAGCAGAATTTACCCCTTTAAGCTACCATCAAAATTTAATGAGCACATGCAGCTGCTAGCAACCATGGGCAGCTGTTTGGCCTTTTAAAGGCTCATCAGAAAATATGTCACCATGTCAGAGTATTGTGTATAGAACATTTAATAAAGACGACAAACTTTTTTAAAGCATACATGTTTCGGCTTAACTCTAAGCCATCTTCAGTGCAAATG
>JAOTRI020091115.1:0-15653 GCA_028564885.2 Zoanthus sanctaehelenae
CGTAGAATATAGAGTCGTTTACAAGCTTTAGATATAATAGATTCAATATGGACATTCCAGCGAAGATCAGACTGAAGTGACGTCACAGATTATGCTGGACCCAGGCTTAGCAACTCCCGGCCATCTTCGTTACGTGTCGCCAGCACAAGAATTTTACAGCTCGATTTAGTGGCAAAGAAGTTGCAGAATCCAAAATTTGTTTGTAATTTCTTTTCATTCAATATAAAGATATCAATAACACGAAAACCCTGTAGTTCGCATAGACACTTTAACTGCTAATGTACGTATCAATATGAAAATCGAGATAGTTAACAAACTGATTCTAGTGCTGAAAAAAACTTACTAAAATTTGGCTGTAGCCGAGCTGGAGAGCTTCAAGCTAGACAGGCAATGTATTTGTGTCTCACTTGCTTAACCACCTTGGTTTTGTTACTTCTAAGGTTTAATTTGTAGTTGGTTGTGTTATTTTAGAACTATAACTGGGCAGTCCGCAAAAGTGTTAACTCTAAAAAGAGCCCTCTCCCTTCATCTGAATTTTGAGAAAATCTAAATGATAAACCGGGATATATTTTTTTATGTTTTATTGGTTTTATTGCAGTATTTTTTGCCGAAGCTTCGGAAACGCTGATAATTGACACCTCCTACTCGAATCCAGCAATATGGATGGGTAATGAATGGATAATAAATGGCAGTATAGTAACAGAATGTTTCACAGGGCCAAATAAACAAACTTGGAACTATTCAAGCGCTGTGTTTGACGGTAGTGCAAATTTACGAAATGTGCTCAGCCAACCAGATCAAGTTGTGGAGTTTAATGGACCAAACGGAGTGAGGCTGAATTTTACTAGCGATGTGAAGATCGCAGCAACACTTAATTTGAGTGGAGTTCGTGAATGTGATACCGATAGTATATTTCGACTCGGTGGGTTTGTCCGCAAAAACAGTTCCTGTTGTGCTTTAGGTAAGAAAATTTTTGTTATTCAATCTTCTTTCTATCTTCGGGTTTAATGGGATTACCGGCAATTCTTTCAGTTATATATAATTAGTGACTATCACACCATGGCTATAGCGGATTTGAGTTGAGCGTTCAATGACGTAATTTGGAGCATATGTTAAAACAATTGAACCGAGTACTTTACTAGACAAAAGAACAGGTGTTGCCAGGCAGGAAAAAAAGCGAGTGTTTACGTGGAAAGATAAAAAGATAAACCGTTCAGTTGGCGTGCGTGGAAATGTGGAGTGTAAGCAAAAGTAGACAAACCTACATTTCAGTAGAATCTCATTCTACTGATTTCCTAGTTACACTTAGATGTGCACAATACTATTCAAATTGGAGGTGATCCAAGAAAGTGTAGTTTACCTGTAAAATTTTGTAGATGTTGCTTGTCCGCTAAAAGTGAGTTCAGCTTGCGTATCCAAGCTATGGCATAGGTTCTGTTTAGGAAAAAAACATTGAGACCAAAAAAGCTCGGTGAAAGAAAACCCAGCCTTCTCTTCCCTGGCAATTTTCAGTTAATAGAGACGCTCTCGACGAACTGCATGAAATGTATCAATATCAAACGATCTCCCTCGCTGCTCAGAATAGACTTTCATCTGGTCAAAGGTTTTCCTACATAAAAAAAATTACTAAAATTGCACAAGAACGCTTCACTTAGCAAAATATGGCATACGCTCATGTTTTTATTGATTATTTACATCAAAAGGATTTATATACTCCGATATATTTCGACAAATGTTGCCTTCGAAACTACCGACTCACTTTGATACGGTCATGCTGCATTTGGAATAAGAGCGTTTGAATTCCAAATATGTAGCGAGACAGTTGATGTTACTGTAAACCTAATGTTCTCTCTCTTGGAAGTATCAAAAGTATCGTGTTTGAACACAGTAGATTGACCAGCCGACGCATTTGACTTCCTACAGTTCTTTGAGCAACTCTGTTGATCCAAGGAAAAACATTCCTGCCAAGTATATTTTTGGCAAATTAGTAACTTTAATAAAATACCAATTCTGGGAAATTACAAAACGTATAAGACACAAGAAAAAGTAGCAATTTTTCGAAACGAAATAACCTAAAATAAGATCCCATAAATCCACTGATGTGTCATTATCACTGAAGCACAGCTGTGTTTGCCGAGACATGAGTCCTCATTGCATCAAATAATGAAATACTAAATGTATGATTTCCAACAGATAGGTATTTTGAAAGATATTTTAAAAATAGAACGTCGTGACAAGGACAGCAGTTAACACAAACAAACCACGATAATTCAACGTAAACAGAGTTTTAAAACTGCAAATAATTTCGTGGAACAAACGTTGTTTCAGTAAATATAAAGTCAACATTTGTGCAAAATGGTGTAAATTAAAGAAAAATAACTCACCTTGGCTCGCGCGACAAAAACCAACCTTGAGCTGTAAACCTCACGCGCACATCGTGGCTATCTTTCACTAAATACCTTCAAGAAATTTTATGAATTCTTGATAAAAGTATTGGACCCAGTTTGAATGCTCCACAGGATTTGTGATACAAAATAATGATTAATAATGGTAAACAATTTCTCATATCTTCACTTGGCAATCCGACAGGGAAACTCAGATCTAGAAACGACATACCTTCAAACGTTGCAGTACGTGGAAATAAATTAGATTAGTGGTTAAAAGCATATCTGAAATTATCGTATGTATAATCTAAGGCCGTAGCGCTCGCCGTTGATACACGAAAGACACAAAGCAAACTCGAAATCTTTTCGTGACTCGGTCGAAAGAAAATCGAGTTTCTAAAAAGTTACTCTTACTTACTTACTTACGCACTTACGCGACCGGCGACATAGAGGCTTACTGCCTGTTATCAGGCAGGCAGTAGCCACAAAAATGTGAAACGTTATGGAGGAATAAACAGAGTAATGAACACTTGAACGAGTTTGGTATTGATTCTAACATCATTTGTTTCCTATTAGGTGCTGGTCCCGGAGCTGCTTATTCTTATCATGGTGGGGGAAACGGAGGCAAAGGTGGAGGATATTACCAGGATAGAAATTCCACGAGATATTATGGATGGGACTACGCGAGCGTCTATGATCTCCTTGGAGGGAGTACAGGTAAGGAAGTGGAAGAGAGAGGATGGATGGATGGTCAGACAGAAAAATAGATAGACTGAAGAGAAGGGGGATAGAGAAACTGACAGACAGAAAAACAGCAAGTAGGCATACAAACAGGTGGACAAATTGTGGACAAACATTGTTATGTTTGTTCAGATATCAATTCTATAATAGGTAGAGAGATAGACGGATGGACAGACAGACTGACACAGAAAAATAGCTGACAGGCAGGCAAGTCAAGCAAATAGGCAGGTAGACAGACAGACAGACACAGAAAAACAGCAAGTAGGCGTACAAACAGGCAGGTGGACAAATTGGATTTGTATTTTAATTAATAAAAAATTAAACACAATAAAAAAAACCAGGCAGATTTAATGGAGCCTGAATTGCAAACAATTTAGATTTTCTGCTGGTGCACAAACAGTAAAAATTCATCTTTTTTTCAGCAACGTTGTTGTTATGTTTGTTCAGATATCAATTTTATAATAGGTAGAGAGATATAGACGGACGGACAGACAGACAAACACAGAAAAACAGCTGACAGGCAGGCAAAGAAGCAAACAGACAGGTAGACAGACAGACAAACATGCAAATTTTAATGTAGCCTAAACCAGTAATATAATTGTTCATGCAACTACAATAATTTGCTACTATAAAAACGTATGTTTTACAACATTGTTGCTGTGTTAGTTCAAATATCCATTCTATAATAGGTAGAGAGATAGACTGACAGACTAACAGACATACAAACAGACAGACAAATGAATCAATGGATTGATGAATAGATAATGTTACTCAGTAATGACTCATTTTGACTAATCCTTTGTTATACAGGAACTGCTTTGTTTTCTCCTGATGTTGGTGGTGCAGGTGGAGGCGCCATTGAAATTATTTCATCAGGAAAAATAACTATCGAGGAGAGTAAGTATCAGACTGCTTCCTTCCCAGCTAAAAAAACAACTAAATAGACATCCATTTATTTCATATTGTAAACTTGTATCAGTCTTCCTTAGTGTCGATTTTTTCTGATTTGAGTTATTCCCTTATTTATTAACATATGTTATTGGTCAAAGTAAAGGTATAACTATAGTTATATGATAATCTATGAAATAATGATAATATTAATACTATATATAACATCAATTGCGAAGAAAGTGATTGCCCATTCTTCCTAGCCAAAGGCTAATGTTTAATCGCTCGACAGCTCAGGTTTTGGTTCGAAAGTCGTATTTGCTGAGGAAGAAAAATTGAAGTGCCCAGAGAGAAACCCTCGGAGTCAAAAGTTTGTTGTTATTTCCAAGTATCGAAAGATTCGGAAAGCTCTTCGTTGGCTTTTTGTATCCAACGCGCGCTCTTGGAGTAATTGTTATTTATTATATAGCAAGTTTCAAAGTTTATTTGTTCCAGAATCTGATTGGTTTAAAATACGTCCCGTAAAAGGCAAGAAATCCAACTGTTTATCACCAAATCGTGTTTGTCAGGTTTGAACCAGTTTAAGCAGGGGTTAATGCATTAACCACCGGGGGTTAATAATTCAAGAAGTCGCGAATGTTACCTTACATCACATGACCTTGGTATCTCAGCTTTCTTTATTTTTATTTTTCACAAAAAAATGGTTGCAAAAACCGCAAGATTTATTTCATCTGCAGTCTGTTAAAATTTGAAGTTATACCATTATACAGACATTCACACTGTTATCATTGTACAATTTTTATTTTTAGCTACGTTAAGTATGTATTACAAATTTGAAAGTTTGTCTCTCTAAGTTCTGGCTACGTTTTTGTTGCGAATTTTCACTTTTCGTTTCCTTTGAAACTTGCTATGTAATAAAACACTTATTGACTGATCTACTCGAAAAACATCATGTTTTGTGGACCCTTGACCACCATGTTTCCCTCGGCTATTACTCGGGAAGCATTGATGGTCTCGGGTCCATAAAACATGATGTTTTCCACGGAACCAGTCAATAAGTCTTAAATATTCTCACGCACGAACGTTTTAACTCGCATTCTACATTCTGATTGGCTCCTGTACTACAGGGGTATTTGTGATAGCCTACTTGTAGAGAAAAAATATGGCGGATCAAAATTGTAGCGAGTCTCGTTTTGCTATAATATAAGAAGATTTCATTGATAACTAAATTATTAAATCCCATTTTAGCTCAGTCAGTCAGTGGTTAGAACGTCGGTTCCAATTTTCATCTGGGCCTCGGATTTTTTCTGAGTTTCTTCTTGACTACTATATTGTTTCATGTTTGAACCAAAAATCGTTTTTAAAAGGAATCTACGGAAATTTAATGTTTATAAGTAATACTTGATATAACTGAATTGTCTTGTTGATACTTTTATATTTTCCTTGCATGTTTGATAGTTTATCTATCACAATTCAGTTAGGCCAAATATCTCAAGATAATAAGAATAAATCACATGGAACTACATTTTAAAATACAATGGAGGTGGTAGTTTTGGGAAAATAATAGAAGTTCCAGCAGTTGCATAGACGTTGTTTTTTAAAGTTTTTAGGGAAGCACAATGTCCAATGATTTATCATGTCGTAAACACAATCTTCCAGTCAAATACGTGGTTTGAGTTCAGCCTGTAATTAACACTAATGACGTTCGTGGCGCTGCTCACTATTTAACCGATGTGTTTTTAATTAAGTTTTGTTTTTCTTTTTCCAACAGGCGGGAAAATTATTGCTAACGGTTACTCGACTGGAAACACAACCAACACAGATTGTGCAGGTGGAAGTGCTGGAGGTATTATTCGACTTCGAGCAACTGAGGTTTGTACATTGTGTAATCTTTAAACATTCAAGAGTTATTACCATGCAAGTTAACCTAATCCCCTAAATAAACATTTTCTAAAAAGAAAGAAATTATTACGGCTCCGACGGTCAAAGTATACACAAATTAATTATGGACATGTAAATTTTTTTAGTCAGCTTGCTTTGTATTCCTGTCAATCCAACACGGGACGTATTTCTAAAGCTGTTCTGCGACTTCAAAGCGGAATAATTTTTCCTTGCAATTACCGCAAGTATATGAGCAATTGTTGTGCTTTGCGTTACGGCAAAAACAAGTTTTACGGTGAATTGTTTGTGTCACACGTGTTTGTTCAGCTGCCAAATGTTGCATAATTTAGATAGTCTTTGTCGCGATGTCACTTATGAATTTCCCTAAACATTATTCTTTCTTTTAATATTCGACTTGTAAATGGATAGATCAATACATGTTTCCAAACTTTATCGTTAACTGAAAAGCTGCAGTCTAGACAGAACACATCAATTGTAAAAGTTTGTTTTTGTTTCATTTCTTTATATTTCTTAGCATTTTATTTTTTTACAGACCAAATTTATGTGAAAAATTCTTTTTATAGTTTAAATCAAACATAAAGTTAAAGTTCCATAGAAGAAAGAACTGCAAAAAATAAATACGGTTTAAAATTTCATTATGCAAATAAAAACGAGATTCGCCATGAAATGCTTTCAACCATAAAAAAAAATTCTCAAGCTTACCGTTTGCAAACTGATAGCTCTCACAGTTTTACTGTAACAGTACTGAGGAAGATTAAATTTATGGTAGGAAAATGTTTCTTGATTCTTTGTAAACTTCTAAATGACAATGACTATGATATAAGAGATATTCTTTACTTTGCTTTTAGACATTGTCACTGAATTATAGCTCTCGTTTCTAAGTTTTTAGCAGAACGGCTAACGGCAACTTTTAGGCTGAATCATTCATTCTGTGATACAAGCATAAAACTTGGCATAAATAAACTTTAGACCCATCACTATGAATCCAAACCATGTTCGTAATATCGATTCAACTAAATCAGTTGCTCGACACTTTGATTTTCCTAACCATTCTCTTTCAGATTTTATTGTTTTTGGCTTGTCTTTGGTGAGCGGTGACAACAATTGCCGCAAAACCAAAGAGATGCCACTCATTCACCGATTGGGTACACAGAATCCCAATGGAATGAATGAACGCTTGACTTTTTCATAATTTGTTCATGTTCTTGTTTCTTTTTCTTCGTTCGTTGTTTTTAATTTTCATGGCTACCTTGTTTCTATTGGCTAGTTTTTCATCTCCCTTCCTATATAAATTCTACATATTCTCTTTTTCTTTCCTTTACTCCGACGAAGGACTAACGTCCGTAAGTATTCTCTTTTGTACGGTGTAGAATTTACATTTTCATTACTAAATCGCTTCTTTAGAAATACTGACGCAGCTCATACTAGTTTACCGCTAGTTATTTTTCTACATTAAAGTTATTATTCTTTGCCATCAGTGCCGCAGTCGCATTTTCCCATTTGTAAACTGTTTTTCTATTTGAAACAGTTGCTAACATCGGTTGTCACTGTTTCTTGAGGAAGTATCGACTGTTTCTTAACATGACATGGGACGTTTCTTGAGGTAATATCGACTGTTTCTTGAGATCACATCGGTTGTTTGTTGAGGTCATATCGGTTATTTCTCGAGATGGCATCGAATGTTTCTTGAGAAGGCAGCCACTGTTTCTTGTGGTGGCATTGATTGTTTCTTGAGGTGGCATTGCCTGTCTCTTAAGATGGCATTGACTGTTTTTTGTGATGGCACTGACTGCTTCTTGATATGGCATCGACTGTTTCTTGATATGGCATCGACTGTTTCTTGAGATGGCATCGACTGTTTCTTGAGTTGGTATCGACTGTTTTTGGAGATGGCATGGACTGTTTCTTGAGATGGCATCGACTGTTTCTTGAGATGGCATTGACTGTTTCTTGAGATGGCATCGACTGTTTCTTGAGATGGCATTGACTGTTTCTAGAGATCGTATCGACTGTTTCTTGATATGACATCGACTCTTTTCTGAGATGGCATTGACTGTTTTTTTAGATGGTATCGAGTGTTTCTTGAGATGGTATTGACTGTTTTTGGAGATGACATCAACTGTATATTGACATGGCATCGCCTGTCTCTTGAGATGGTATCGACTGTTTCTTGAGATGGTATCGACTGTTTTTGGAGATGGCATCAACTGATTATCGAGATGGCATCGCCTGTCTCTTAAGATTTTGTTGACTGTTTCTTGAGTTGGTATCGACTGTTTTTGGAGATGGCATGGACTGTTTCTTGAGAAGGCATCGACTGTTTTTTGAGATGGATCAACTGTTTCTAGAGATGGCATCGGTCTGAAGAACAAAAATGCCGCTAGAAATGAAAACATTGCATTCAAGGCAATCAAGGAGGGTGAAGATATATCAATCAACGTCATATGCAACTACCTTAACGAGATCTGGAAAGAAAAAAAGTTACCTAGGGCAGGACAGGACAATAGTTCTGCTGATTACATTGTCTAAGAAAAAGAACCTAAGATATTGGAAGATCTGGAGTATACAGACGATATATTTGTAATATTATAATAATTATAATTGACTCACCGACAAAAGGATATGCGTTGTAAAATGGAGAGGACTTAAAAGCTTCAGGGGAAAAGTTGGGCTAAGGATGAACATAACCAGGACCAAGTTAAAGAAAGTTAAGACCAAATAAAAACGGCACAGTTGATATTAGACAGCAACCAGTGGAAGAAGTAGAAGAATTTCAGTACTCTGTTAGTATCATCAGTAAAACCAATGGCTCGTGTGAAAGTATTAGGGCATGCACAAACAAAGCAAGACACGCATTTGCGCTGCTTAGGCCAGTGTGCCATTGAATTTCCCTGTCTTTGAGAATCAAACTGAAGATCATTTCCTCATGTAACGTTGGTTGTTTTGTTACATGAATCCGAAACGTCTAACAGCGGCATTGTTAAACAAGGTCCAGGTGTTGATAAACAAATGCTTGTGGCGAATTCTCGGGTTAAGATAGGCTTAAAAGATAAGAAATTATGACCTTGGTTATTGTCTTATTGTAGCGGTCAAGACTGGATTACCCGGCTTGATTTCAATATGAATTGTATTTATTTGTTGTAAACAGTTCGATCGAAAACATACGTTAAAAGATATGGCCATAAATTGCTCTTGTCCTCTAAGATATGGCCATAAATTGCTCTTGTTCTCTAAGCCTGGGTTCCCTTATGGTTTGTGAACGATCGGCGACTGTCGGCGACACGGTCTTTGTCATTATTAAAATAACTGACAGCCTAAAATGGGAAATAGACAATAATCTTTATGTATACATGTGGCGTATTTCTAGACCTTTCTAAGGCATTTGGTATTGCTTATCATTCAATCCTTATAAATAAACTCTGGGAAATAGTTTTAGAGGTACACCACACTCATAGTTTACTAGCTATCTGTCACACATGATAATATGCTTCTTTCGAAAGTAGTGAATCATTCAAACAGCTAATAACACGTGGAATTCCCTAAGGTAGCACCCTGGGACCGCTTCTCCTTCTTTACACAATCGACATGACTAACTTGTCTAACAAGCTCTCATTCCGATTATTTGGCGACGATACTAACATCGTCTACTCCTCAAGTGACCCTAATCAACTTGAAAAAAAATTGTAAATGCTGAGCTAATCAAGGTAAAAAAACTGGTGCAATGTAAATAAACCTTCTATAAACTTTGCCAAAACCAGTTTCATGATAGTCAAGTCAACGCATAAGCTCTCAAACATACCTGTTGATATAAGACTACCAGCTTATTCTTTTACCTTAAGTAAAATCAACAGATTAAATATTTAAGAGTCTTACTTGACGAAAATCACGTTACATCTGTTTGTGCTGGCATTGCTCAAAATACTGGAATAAGTGAGGGCTACAAAAATTACCTAAAAACGATAGGGACCGGTCAAAAACTTCAAAAAGTATCTGCTATGGGAAGCTGGAGGGATCTTTTCAACTTTTCAATACAATTTTGCGACCCATCCAAAATTTGGCAAAAAAAACTTCACGGCCCAACCTATTTATTGCAAAATATTTTGTTGCCCACCCGGAATGGAGTAACGAAAATGATGGGCCTACACAGCTTTTCTCATAATTTGAATAAGTACACTATTAGCTGCTCTCAATTCATTGTTGTTTTAAGTGCAGTTTTGTATGTTTAAAGTTTTGCTCGTATGGGCATGGCTTTGAGAGACTTTGCTTTTTTGTAAGACATTATTGGGGATCTAGGCCAAATTGAGTTGAGTAGCGTGTTTGATTTCAAATTATATGCCAATTTTCCATGATTGATTTGATATTGGAAGCCGCTGGGTTGAATGTTGTGACGAAAGGTATAGAATGGGCTTTTTAGTTTTTGGTTTAGGTTTTAGTGCTGTACTTGTTTTGTTAAATTTGATTTCAGCCAGTGTTTTGTTTATAGTGGTTTGTGAGTAGCCCCTTCAATGTAAAGGCGATTTTTGAAATCTTTTAAGTTTGATCAAAGGGTGCATTTCGAGGAGCAAGTTCTCAAAAGGCTGAGAGCTTCTCCCTTAACAGAGCCTTTTTTGACACTGGGTTTTTGATGTCTAAAATTCTTTTTTGGTTTCCGAAACTGTCCCCAGTTGTATCTAAGAAAGTTTATTGGTTGTCTGAGATTTCAGTCGGGTGGAATTGGTTTGCTTTTTGTATGAATTATTCAACTTCATCTTTTGTTACATTCCAGAAAGATGCGATATCGTCCATTAAGCAGACCCATTCTATTGGTTTAACTTCAAATTTTTTCTGGTAGTTTGTTTTCTTTTTTGCCTAAAAATGCTGGCAAATGCAACGGGTGCTTTAGTTCCCGTGGCGACAATTAAAAGCCAACAAATTATTGATATAATACATATTAGGAAACAGCATGATGGAAACAATCTGCTAGCGAGTGCAGACTGTACAGAATTTTATATCTATCAAATCAACACAACATTTTTGGTTAAGAAAAAATACATTCTGGTCAGTCTTTCTAGTTAAAAAGAGTTTTCTAAGAGTGTGGATTATGCGAATTTAGGTACACATTCCGTCTGTGTGTTTCTTGGCCCACCCGTCAATGTTGAATATATTTGATGGCCCAACCATTCTGGGCTAGAATTGTTTCGTCTGCCTCACACGATCTTAATGATTGGAAGAGTTGAACTTGATACTACTTTCCCGATCGTTACAACAACTCCGACAAAGAAAGATTTAAATGAAAATGCATTTCTGTGACGGTCTGCGACAGTCGCCGACATACTGTTCCTCACACATCAGTAATTGCCCAATGAGAACTGAGATGCATGGCGCTATTTTAGCACTGAACAATACTTAAACAATATGGCGACTAGTTCAAGGGAAAGAGATCTTATAGAAGAGAATCGAGAGATAGATAGAGCTGACAACGACTGTTTCAGGCAATATGGAAACCAGTCTTAAAAAGTTAAAATGCATACCTTTTAGATATTCGTTTCAATAAACAATTATTTTAGTTATATGAAAATAAAATGTTAGTCAAAGTTATCCGTTATTCATTAAGGTAATTAACTAACAAATAAAAAACAGCAGAAACTACATCAAAGCGATTTTTAACAACACACATTATACCAATGCTCCTATAAGTATAACATTCAAACGAGTTACTTGTTGTAGTTAAACTTTGTAGTTGAAAATACGTATTCTATTTCACCCTCCCACCTATGACAATTGTTCTGTTTATAGTAAACTGTTTGTTTCTCGTTCAATCCTCCCGACTATAGCGTAACTTTTATTTTACCCTGACCCACACATAGTGTATCCTTGTTTAGCCTTTCAGCGAAAAGATGAGGTTTGTTTTACCATTTCACCCTAAGGGTCTGTGTTCTATTTTACCCTAACACCCAAAGCATGTATTGTGCTTTAACCCTCCCATTCTATTTTTATGTTTTGTCCTAAACTAGGTTTCAGTGAAAGGAATTTTAAGCGCAACTGGTGGAAATTCTGGTTACTCGACGAACACTGCAAGCTTCTGTGGGGGAGGTGGAGGGGGAGGAATTATTCAGATTTTCACCCTAACAAATTCGACCATGGAGAACTACAACTTGAACAGTAGTCTTCGCACTAGAGGAGGCAGGGGACGAGATGACGGCGAAGATGGAATTGACTACGCTGGAGGTACAGTAGCCAACAACAACGCCTTTTACTCCTTATGTTCCTGAGGAGTGCCTTTTAGGAGTGCCGGGGCTTCGTTTTATCATTTAATCATAAAATAGTTTTGCGTGCTTTTTTAACAAAAGAACAGCTTGCAAAGAACATAAACAAACGAAAACATTTGGTCTACAAATGCAATTTGTTAGAATATAATGTTCTATGGTTCTCACTAAACCTGGGTTTATTTAACCCTGTGAGCCCTGCAATTTTAATTTTTAAAATATCAAAAGTATTATGGAATTTAGACCTCATAATGTCAGAGGAACACAATATATACGACTGGGAAATTATGTTACTTGAACAAAACGTTCAAACTAAAAGTTCTTTAAAAGATTAAAAAAAAAAGACTCTATTGAATCCAAAGCTAAATATGTGACATATAATATTGCAGCGGACCAACTGGCCTTTTCACGCATGGGGCTAGACTTCGGAAGATAGGGATATCACGGCTGACAGGGATGAAATTATCCCTGATTCACTTGAAAAAACCTAACCGCGAGATGTCTTAGTCAGTGGAGTTGAATAGGACCATCTTGTCTCAATATGATATGAACGCATGCGCATGACTCAACACGTTTTCCCTAATCCCCTGAGATATCTCGTGGTGAACCGTTTACACGAACTATCCCCATTTTCCAGACCTAGATATTTCGAGTGGCTGAAACATAAGGTATATACATTATGATATAAATGTTAATCTTTATTATACATGTATAAAATGTTTACCCTCCATAACGGCGTTGGAGGCCATAGCAAGGTCTTCTCTTCAGCCTTGGTTTAGTTAACTGGTAGATTTTTATAAAGGAAAGACATGTTACAAGCTTATGAATAATGTAGTGAAATGGAAAATGAATTTTATGCCAAGCAAAAGTCAAAACAAACATCACCGCTACTTGTATTTTTATACTAAATTTAATCAAGAAATGAATTAAGGTTTTTCTAATCTAAAGGGGAAGAAACTTAAAATAATTTGTTTTGGTCTCGTTGTGACAGCATTTTCTTATTCTATTGGACTTTATTTGGTCTCGTTTCGGTTGAAACTATGTTACTTAAAGGTCTGTGTTTAGCAAGATTAAGAATATCATGTCGCGGACACCGACACATGACGCTTCCACATGTTTCTAAATGTTCGCATATCACTTAACTACTCAGTGCTCTCCCGTTCTGTGTTTTTTTAGAATACATTTTAAGCGTATCAGTTGCAAAATAGCATGGATTTCTCAGAAGAATAAAGTCAAAGGCAAAATTTGAGTGAAAGAAAATCTGCAATAACTTAAAGAGAAATGTTGCTTCATCTCGTGGTTGTATCTAGCTTTAATTAAGAACGGCAGCAAAAGCAGTTACTCAATTCACATGTCTTGTTTTGTTTTCAACACATTTTGGTTGCAATCTGTTCGTAGTTATAAATTCAATAGTTAAATGGTTTCTGTCCTGCTGTTTAATGAGTGATAAAATAACACTTCAAGATTTTTCTTTTTCAATAGCTCGGCTTATGATGCGTCGACAGATTCGGTTGAGGTAATCTGAATAAAAAGCCTTTGATCGTTTTCAATTCTCCTTTTTGTTTCCTTATCAAAGAAACTCTTAATCAGTTCAACATTAGAAAAAAATCTTAATATACAACAAGACATTATATTGAATTAGAGCTTGCGATCAAGAATGGACAGAAAGTTTCTGTGTCTGTCATTGCTTATTGTCTTTAAAAGTTGTGGTTTTGGTTATGTTTGGCAGTCAACAAGCACATTGAGGACAGGTATGAACGTAACAGTTAAGTGAAGTTGATTTGGTTCTCTTCTACTTCTAATTAAAATTAAGTTTGTCGAGAAAAACGGCTTATAATATCAAAATTGTTTATCTCAGTTCTTACAAGTAATTATAGCTCGTTGGTCAAAACATGAATATTTATAATCTAACATTAGTAATGAAAATGAAATTAAACTATGCTTTAATTATTTCCCTGTTGATATACAATTGAGGCCGAGTGACTAATCTTGGAAACTATTCCAAAAGAGTTTTTTCAAACTGCAACAATTTGATTATTTCAGGTCACATTCTTTGGATTACATAAGAGAAAAGCGTGGCCAATAAACGAGACCCCGGGGTTGAAAATAATTGCCAATTAATTTTTCCGACGGCCATATTTTAGCTCCGACTTGAAGTATGATTTATAAAAAGCTGTTTATTTCTAATACAAAGTAGGTGTTGCGAGTGTAAAGCAACAAACTGTTCTGTTTTTTGCATTTAATGGTGTGTTGCGGACATTAAACACACGTCACAGTTAATTTGAGTCGCTTATCGCATGTATCAAGTGTACCAAAATGCAAGTGTCGTTCTTAAATTAACTCTTTATACGGTATGGACTTGAACTCTTGATAGCATATATCACATGTTCGTTTCTAGTGACATTCGAAGTTAACACCGTGCTTCTTTAATTTTCAATTAACTCAAAAAATACGTATGGCAAAATCTTACCATAGATTATTTCTCAGTTGTATCAATTTCAAGAGAGAAAGCATTTTGATGTTTTTGGATAAAGTGCATAGTTATTGAAAACTGGGTCTTTGGATAATGTAATTGACAATCGACTTTTTAATGGCTTAGCCCCCATGGTATATGGGCCAATATGCCATAATCTACAAATATGGTAGGCGTACTCGTTAACTAAAAATTAAAAGAGAGTTAAAAATTTTCCCTCAAGAAACAATTGCGGCCGGCGAAAATCGCTTACGGAAGTTGAATTAATAGGAAGTCATTGAACTATTAGAAAACGTGCAGCAGGGAGCTCAAAGAAAGCCTTAAGGCGGAACTTAACCTAAATAAAATAACTTTTTCTTCAAATACAAAATTTTCAATGAATTTATACCATGTTTCAACATATGACCACTAAACATGACCAGCAACTGCACGTTTGAGTCTCTTGTTACAACTATGAACTATTACAGAGCCAGCTTTAATAAACTGCTGAAAAGAACTAAACTAAACTATAACTAAACTGAATGACTATGAATATATCTTTTGCAGATGGCCAGTATGAAGGTCTTTGTTTTGTACATAGAACTTTCATTTATTTTAAATACTTGCTGAGAGAAATATCTTTAAGCCTTAAATTTAAAAAAAAAAACCCAAGACTTTTTTCATCAATTTCTCCCTGCCACACTAAAATAAAGCAACAGAGTTACCTAGTTTTGGGTTTGTCCTACATAATATTTAGGCACAATATAATTGGCAAATTTAAAGTCACAGTGTTGAAGAGTATTTGCAATGAAGCATTTGCCTAAATATTAAAGCTCCAAGTTATATGGGGTTAATAAAAAATGCTGGAGTTCAATTTATGAATGGACTCAATTAATGAATGTGAAAAACAAAAAATTTTACCTGAAACAAAAGCTGTCTAAACTTTTATTTTACTTTCAACTTTCCATTAACATAAAAAAACATAAAACAATTGTTCGTCTACAGTAAAATGGATTTTTTTATTGACAAACCTGAAAAGCC
>JAOTRI020091126.1:0-15651 GCA_028564885.2 Zoanthus sanctaehelenae
TAGCATTACCATGTTTATTTTGTTCAAATTTATTATATAAAACTGATAATTGTATGTTTTGAAAAGTTGAAATTATAGCACTGTTAAACTTGCTTCCTTTTTGTTGCTTGACAGGTCAAAACAACTTTTGGAAACTCAAAATTTGCTATAACCTGCCAAAAAAAAAATATGTGGCAGGCTAAATAATTTTTCTACTTCCAGCCATGCGTTTGAGCATTGAAAACAGTGTGCTAATTGAGAGTTTCGGATGTTGTGTAAACCAATGTGTTGACCAACCTCTGATGGCTGGGATTTGTGCTTTCAAGTCCTCAAACATTATAAACGTTAGATAGTTGCGCTGAGTTTTGTTCTTAATACTTTTACAAAATCTCTATTATTCAGAATTTTAAATTAATTGTCTTAAATTAAAAGTCAAACAAACCCAAAACAAGAACAAAACAATTTTGTCACTGAATGAGCACTAAGACCTTCTTTGTAGTAACTATATTATACTCTAAATCTACTGTAACTGTAAATAAAAGTAATTCTGGAAGTTATAGCATACAGGCTTGTGTTTAGACCTCATCTAAGATGACATAATCTATAAACAAGCTCAGGTTCCTAACTACAGGCTGATCTTTGTAGGAACCTGAGCTTGTTTATAGGTTAGAAGTAACTTCAGAATACCCCGTCACTGCAGTATTCACTTTGAAGAAATCGTTTGACTTACCACCTCTATGCATTGTTTCGTGTATTAGTATTTACACCATTTGGTAAGCCGGAACACCAACAATCCGCCATTTTGCTTTGTTATACTTGGTTCCCAGGTCCACCATAGAGCTCTAGCCCGATCTTAATTCACAGGCAGCCCAGAGATGGCTCGTTAGTTTGGGGATGTTACCACAGGTAGCCCAAGCACCGTGTACGAAAACGTTAAACAAAATTAACCTAACCAGGACAAGGGATAAACCCTCAATAATATACCTTACATTTTTATGGGATTTATTAAGATACTCACATTGTCTTGATATTATTCATTTTAAACTTCTTCACTTGAAGTGATGGTGAATAGATTTAGATGAAAGTCGGACAGGAGATTATTAAGAATAATATCAAGATACTGTAAGTATTAATATTATATTTATTTATTAATTCAATTAAAATTAATATTACATTTTATTAAGATTTAAAGTAAAAAATCAAAAGTTCAAAAATCCCTTGTAAATATAAATATATATACTGTTAGTATTCCTTCGTATCAGGAACTTGGGCAACCTGTTATGGTTTTACATATAAAATAAATGGCAAAACTGGAAAATATCCCTTCAGCTTTGAATCGTTCAGTATAAATTTTTTTTTTCTCTTCTTCAATATTTTCTCTGAGCATGCCGGTTTAAAGATATACCCTCAATACCAACATATAAGCATTAAATCCTTGATCCGCTCTCAAATAAAAAGAGGACGTATTATTGTTTTAAAAATACACAAGCAGCGTCAGTGAATGCATGCATTTTTATAAGAACAACTTTATAAGAATAACAAGGCTCAAATTGGCCAAATTTTAACAACAATTCAAAAACAATCTCAGGCTGAGTCTCTGAATATCTATGAAAATATTTTATGTTAAAACAAATGTAAGATTAACATAGCGACACAATATATGAAATAAGAAGTCTGTCGGTGATTCGCATTTTTTGTGTGGTAAAATGCGAGGCGCAACGTTTTGCAATGGCAATGCCTTGATTGTTTCTATTAAGTTTTCTCTTCAATTTCAGCTTCTAGAGATAAGATCAAAATGAACAGAATCAAGAGAAATAAACCATCAGAAAACTACAATAAGTCTCGGAAAAATGTACTGTTTCTCAAAAAAATTATAGCGTCTATGTAACATTATAAGTATATTGTTTGAAACACCAATAGACACCAAATACAGCTAAAAATAATGTTGAATGACGTTTTTCTAAATGCTTTTAAAAAGTCATAAACTATACCGGTTTTCTTATCAAAAACGTGACTATATAATTTCGAAGAAACTCTGTTAAGTTTGTTTGCGCTTAGTTCAATAAACAATTGGCTCTACTGCGACAAAACTGTTTTCCTGAAAAGAGACCACCTCTCAGATAATCATAAAGATATCAACTTAGAATTGTCTAAATTATACATTCGAAGAACGATTTTCGAGATCACGCAATATAAATGAATAAAACATTAAATATATCGTCATCCTAAATAAATCATGAATATGAACAAGTTAATTCCATTTGTTTACATGAACTGAGTACGTACACATAGGTATATTGTTTCTTGATACGTGTCACTAGTTCTCAATTCGATTTGAATACTTTGATAGAAAAAAGTCAGTAGACCATTGGCATTGAAAAAGGAAAATTTCATTCAAACTTAAAACATAAAGACTGCTATTGTCTATTGAAATTAGAATTGTACAAGAAGGCGTACAACAGATGAAAAGGATTTATTTATAACTTTATTGTTTTCTTTGGATTGTTTAAGAGAAGAACGAATTTAAAAGTTTCAATATTATAAAACAAGATAAAATATCAGAGAAGACCACGTACACGTAGAGCAAATCATCAAAGTGCTTAATTCATACGTAACGGATTTCGGATAAACAGTCATGAGTTGTACAAATTTCCTTGCTCTTTTGAGTCGAAAAAAGATTGACGATTTTGATGAAAGTGAAACTCTTTTTAGGCGATGCTTGGGCGTGATGGAATTGACTTTGATTGGAATTGGATCAATGCTTGGTCCAGGCTTGTATGTAGCAACTGGGGAAATCGCACGGACGACAACTGGACCAGCCATTATTGTGTCGCTGATAATTGCCGCAATTCCAGTCATCTTAACTTCATTTTGTTATGCTGAATTCGCTTCTCGATTAACCAGAACTGGATCTTCCTACACATACAGCTACTCTTCTTTAGGGGAGATCTGGGCGTTTATTGTTGGTTGGAATTTGATAATCGAATATGTTCTCCAATTAGCTTTGATAGCAAATGGAGTGACTGCTTTCTTAAACTCAATGTCGGGAGGCCAGATTGACACAATCATGAGAGCAAATGTGGCCAACTGGCACGTCAGTGGATTTTCTAGTTATCCTAACCTCCTCGCACTTGCTTGTTTAACAGTCATAATGCTCATTGCGATCTGTGGCATTAAATCAACATCAACGTTTTGTATATCGGCTACAATTATAAGTGTTTTCACGGCATTTTTTATCATTGTTGTAGGATTTTATTTTTCTAACTTCCAAAACTGGTCAACTCCAGAGAAGTTTGCCCCATTCGGATTTAAAGGAATTATCATAGGCGCTGCCAGCTCTTATTTTTGTTACATTGGATTTGATACTCTCAACACTGCAAGCGAGGAAGTGATAAACCCCAAGAGAAGCATTCCTATCGCTACAAATGCAAGTACATATATGGGTGTATTTTTATATCTTGGTGTGTCTGCACTCCTAACCCTTATGATTCCATACAACAAACTAGCACCCGGCGCAGCTCTACCAGCAAGTTTTGAATACAAGGATTTTGTTTTAGCCAAATATTTTGTGGGCTGCGGAGGAATTTTTGCGATGTTTACTGCTATGTTGTGTAACATGTTAGCAGGACCTCGCATTCTTTACGCAATGGCGAGAGACGGCTTACTTTTTTCTTGTTTTGCTAAGATAAGCTCAAAAACTAACGTACCCGTTTATGGGAGTGTGTTTTGTTGGATTCTTTCATCCATTTTAGCTTTATTCATGGACTTGCAAGAATTGGTGGAGATGGTATCCATTGGAACTCTCACTGCATACACTGCTACCGCAGTTGGAGTGTTAGTAATAAGGTACGAGCCGTTAGAGGAGCCTGATATTTCCCGCTGTGCGAGCCCAGCGACGAAATGGTTTACCCAGTTCTTTTATAGACATAAAAACAGTCAGCGTTCAAACCACAGCGATAATTCAGAAGACGAAATTCATGAACACAGTACAAATGGAGATTTAAACAAACCAGGAACTACCACTGTTTTTCCTAACCAGCTGACTAGTCTCGCAGCGAAAGTATCTATAGTTCTCATGGGGTTTTCATTTTTTGGATTTTCTCTTGTTGTAACACGCGTAATTTACATGAATGACGATTATCGACCCTGGTTAATCGCTTTTAGTTGTGTCACAGGCTTGGTGACCATATTCTCGTTAATCAATCTTGTAATGCAGCCCCGAAAGAAAGTTGAATTTGGCTACACGACCCCGTGGGTACCAGCAACTCCAATCGCCATTATTCTCATCAACATTCTTCTTTTGGCAAACTTAAGAGCGATTACATGGGCCAGATTTGCCGTCACAATATTTTTTGGTAAGCTTCAGTTTGTGTTTTTTTTATGTTTATCATATAATCTGCACCTCCCACAAGCATTAGCTACTTCGCACATATATGCTTTAAAATTATACTTGTTTGCTTGTTAGACAGATCCCACAAGTATTAGTACTATTACACACATATATATATTTATAATCTACCTGAAACACGCTTTGCTTCTTGCACTAACTTTTATGTGCCACATTTACCAGATACTTCTATTTCTCATTATAGCTAGATCTCACAAGTATTGCACTTGTAAACGCAAAACTAATGTTTTTAGCAGGCTATGAGAAGCTGTTAAAGCGCAAAATACTTCATCGACTGCTAATTATCAATTAGACCTCAAGGACGAATGGATCCGCATGGACTAATGAAAGTCGTAGTCCTTGAGGCTGAGACGTCTAATTGTTTTAGTATCACCTAACTAGTTGGACAGAAAAAGCAATAACCGGCAAAAAAAAAGCAATAACCGGTTTTCAAAACCGGCGAATTTCACTACTCGATGATTATTACTAATAGACCACTAGTAGCGTAGCCAATCAATGCAGGATTTGCATTAGTCCACTAGTTGAGTGATACTAATAATGTTTAGTATCATCCAACTAGTGGACTAATGCAAATCCTGCATTTTAATTGGCTACGCTACTATAGGACTATTAGTAATAGTCATCGAGTAGCAAAATTCGCACTCTTTCTTTCGTTTTATTCCCAAATAAATCTTTCTTCAACTTGCATTTGCTAACTTTAGTATTGCTTTTTGTGTCCGACTAGTTGGGCGATGCTAAAACGTTTAGATCCTTCGCCCTCAATGGCCACGGGTCTAATTGTTAACTAGCCGTAGCACAGATATCGTTGACCTTAATCAACGAGGTCGTCGACAACGACAAACAACGACGACAGAGAGCAATAGTAAATACAATACTGTACGTCAGTAGAATTCACAGAGTGGAGCTCGTACATTCACGGAGTTGCCATAAAAATTACAACGTGAAAACACCTTTTTAAAAGTTGTCGAGACCAAGTGGATGTAAGAGCAAAAATATCTAGCTTCACGAATAAACATTATTTATTAATAGATTTTCTATTCACAAAGCGTAAAGGAAAGAAACAAAACCTATTAAGCCGTACTAAGAAATAAAAAGCAAACCGGAAAAGGGATTTTTCGGTGCCGTACTCGTTCACGATCCCGTCCTCGTTACTTAAGGTTCCTAATTCATGGATAATAATGTTCAAAAATGACTCAGAGTTGTGACAAACACGTGTGAAGAGATTATAATTCAGTATTTGCTATTCTTTAACGTGACTGCACTTTTCATTTGAATGAAGTATCGGACTTGATTATAAATGTTTTAGCCAGTTTAAGTTACGATGTCTAAATCAAGCAAAGAGTGAGTTTGTCAAGAAACGGTGTGAAGCTACAAATTTCCTTTAATATACTCCAAAACTGTCCATTATGAAGCAATGAAGGAGGATCTGAAAGTTTCAGTAATCTATTAACCCCATGCATTCTTACACATATACACTTAAAACTTAGAGGTCATGCAAAAAAGACTCTGTGCTGATTGGCTCACAAGGGAAGAATTACTTTCCGCCGAGCGGTCGCTAGTTTGCAAAGTATGTTATTCTCATAACAACGGCTTCTCGGTTTGACAAAGTTAATAAAAACTGCATTCTAGATTTAATGTTTTGTAATGAAAACGGAAACAAATAAAAGTTCACATTATTTGATCAACGTGTCTCAGAAGTGGGCAGCTGCAAGGACTGTCGAACAAAGCCCAAACTCTCGATAAAACTCGCGCGAAAAATTTTACCCTCGACATCATAAACTGTAATAGCGCGATTCCTTGTGAAATTAAATGTTGTATTTATTCTTATCATTCTAACAGGTGTGGCCATCTATTTTGCGTACAGTATTTCCCATAGCTCTCAAAGTAAGAATGGCTATTCCAGAGTTCAAGACTTTTTAGAACGCTCTCTTTCATCCGACACTTGTAGCACAGACACCCCAGAGCAGAAGAAATTAAGCAGACAGTCATCAATTGAACAGAGTTCACCTGGTAGGGTTGATGAAAGCTTCATTTCTCCTTCCTGTCCTAAGCCATTTCACTTGCAACGGAAAATGATGCAGCCTGACAAATGACTTCAAAGGACTATATCACGTCATTTTTAGCAATACTTTTAGAATCTCAAATGTGTTTACATGCTCTAAATTCCAAAAATAATGGTCCTGGTTTGCTATTTAAGATTGTATTATGAATATATTTTGTTTCCTGTTGTTTGTTGCTACGGGATATAAGGATGGAAATGGTTGAAAATTTCAGGATATAGTTTTTAGGTCTTGAACCTATCTCAACAAAAAATGCCAAAAAAGCTCTTTTACGGGTCCCGCTTAAGCTTTTTAAAAAACGTTTCATTAAGCATTTATCTCACAGCTTATATTTAGAACTTTTTTTGTGGCCAAGTAAAATCATAAAATTATTGTGACATATCTATTTGAACGTTGTTATGAAAAAAAAAGCTTCGAACGGCAGAACACGAACAATTTTTTGGAACAATCTCGAAAAACACTGTGGATAAAAAGTATATAAAACTGAAACATCTATAACTGGAATGCTTACCAGAAAATCTGAATCGATAGGCTGATCTCATAGAAATCAGGGTATCTTATCAAATTTGATCCTAGAGGCCAACAAACTTTTAAAGGAGTTAAATATATTGAGTTTTTAAAATATGGTCTATATATGTGTAAAAATCTGTGCATGCAATTTTGCTTATTTCTCTTGCGTTTTGAGAAATTGTTTTGACAAGATTGAATCAAAGAGAAAATGAAAGCGTCCGGGACGAAAGATTTCTCATAGTAAGCTTTTATCATAACATAACATTTTACGTAAAACTACAAAGTAAGAATCACAGTTGATCATAGTAATAGATTAAGTTGGGTTTTTAATAATAAAATTAATAACAATAATTGAATAATAATGGAGTTTTATTGAAGATAATGATATAAATAAAGGTTGCGCGCGCTCTGATTGGACGAAAATCTATATAATAATAAATCTAATTATAATTTAATGTAGCTACGATATAACGCGCGCTCTGATTGGTTCAAATCTATGCTTTATTACATATAGTTATGGTTTTCGCTTGCTTGTTTTGCTATATCATAAAATCATTATAGTACAACTTTCTATGACTTTTAGGCGAAATAGGTCACTTGTGTTGTTTGGAGAGACACTCGAAACGTTGTATAATCACTTGCCTGATAAAGTCATAGAAAGTTGAGCTCTAATGCTTAAATAACATGGACAGGAAATATTAATTATCAAAAATGCATCTGTTAATTAATCAAAGTAGATTTAATAGCTAAGTCTTCGTACTTACTCTGGCTGGAAAGGATATAATCATGCATACACTAGGTTTCTAAGTTTCCTAGTTTGATGAGCTGGTAAAAGCTCATTGAAGGCAGTGTTTTGAATGCCTATATATATCAGATAAGTTGTGTCAAGAACTTCCCTAAGTAGGAGCGAGCAGCTCCAATGATAGACCTTTGTCAGGGAATTTTCACGAACTGGTTTATTCTTAGATCGCTTTTTGTTCCGTTACTGTGCTCACTTAGTGGCTGTCCCCACTTAAATTGTTCTTCAATTGGTACAGGATTTAATAGAGCCCAAACCAATCGGTATAATTGCACACAATTCGGGAATCCTGCTGATGAACAGTATAACTGTTTTGATACTTTTTTCAGCAGCATTATAGTTATGTTTAATCAGATATCTTTTAGCGGGTAATTTCATTAGACCTTCCGGTCCCCGAGGAATCAGACAATTCATACAAAGTTTTGATTAGTTTATGGAAGCTTGTGATTGGTTTAAATTAGCAAGAACTGAACGAGAAATAAGTCGGCTCGTAAACACCCCGTGACACTAGAACATGTTGCTCACTCCTACATATGGGCTCTTAGCAGGGTATGTTATTAAAAAGGTTTCGATCTGTGGGCAATGAAACATGCAATCTTTGCTCATATCCACGTTTACCGCTTTCTTTATTATTCTCCGTCTAACTTATAGTTTAAGGGCGCAGCGGCAATTTTCTTTTTTTGTTAGTTACCGTCTTCGAGATTTGAAACAGTCGATGCCCATACTAAAGATAGTCGATGCTGTCAGTAAAAAAAAGCTGGCAGCGATTGTTTTACAGTATGGCATCGCGACGGTTCAAAATAGCAACCACTGATTACAAAGGGGAAACGTGGTTTTTGCACTTGTTTTGTAATTAAAAGGTCTCGGCCGAGTTGCATTTTTTTTACGGTTGGTATAATTTGTAAAAACTCTACCTTTTAACTGCAAGGTGCCTCGTTCAAACCAGGTTCTGTTGAGAATTGAGTGTTTGTGTGACCTCTTTTAAGTGCATATGGCAAGGAATTTTTTCCGCGCTTTCTCACATTTAATACTTGAGAAAGACAAATCTAATATCAAAAAAACACTAACCACGTTTTTTTGCGTCTTGAAAACACAATTTTGAAGTGAAAATTTGTCGGGAGTGTGGGTTCTGGTATGACGTCACATTGTTTGCAACTTGCATTCTTATGCCATCAGTATTGCTGGTATTTTGACAGCTTTCTTTATTAGGCGCTCCGGCCACGCAATATCTTTTACTATTTTTGGTTGTTTTACTTTCCATCGCTGCTTTTTTTTCCTTCAAAGAAAAGTTGCAAGCAATGTGATCATGATGACACAGGCGGTGGTTTTGCCGAGCGGATGGCGGACACTTTTTATGCAAAGATCAGCGTTTTCAACTCGTAATAAATCAACAAGAAACAATTTCTGGCAGTAAATAATCAAAAATACATTAAAGTTTAACATATTTCAAAAAAACTGCATGTCATATACACATTAATTTCATAATAATTAAAAATTTAATATTTTGAAATATTTACATTGCGTATTTTTCGAATTCATATCAATATGATCAAATGCGCATCACAAACAAATGGAGTTTTCAACAGTTGAGGGTCGGCTTAGCAGGAGCCCATAAGTAGGAGCGAGCAACCCTCATAATAGACCTATGTCACCGCGTTTTTACCAACTGGTTCATTTTAAGATCGCCTTTAACACGAAACTTTTTTAAATAGAAGTTTTGATCCCGGAGGAAATCAGACAATTTATACAAATTAATAGTAACATTATTGATTAAGTTTGGACGCATGCGATTGGTTTCAATTCGCGAGAGCTGAACTACTGATTGAGTCGGTTCGTATAAACGCCGTGACACTAAAACATGGAAGTTGCTCGCTCCTACTGATGGGCTCCTGGCCTTAAATAGTCCGAATCAGCGGTTCACATATATTTATAAATGCCCTCAGAACTAGAGTAGTGATGAAGATTGAACACAATAACAGGATCACTACCCTTAATTTTTCAATAAATTTGTGGGTCTTTTAAGTCCCTCGATAGAGTGTCGAGAGACTGCACCTACGATTTAACGTTCTTATCCGAGAAGACGCAAATGCAGAGCTGCCAAGTTCAGGAGATTAAAAACCTGGAGATTATCAGGGTGTTGAGCTCGTAGCCTCTCCCCCCTGGGGGGGGCTTCTGATCTTGTAATCAGATACAGTAGCACAGACAATCCTAATGAAAATTCTTAATAGAACGATGAAATTGTTGATCATTGTTATAATAGGAATATAAAATTTAGCTATGCGTAAGGTGAGTATTCTTGTTTAAGTTTTCAACGTGAATGTTCCTTGTTATACACCCATGTGGATTTCTTGGTGGTTTTTAAGAGGTCGTCTTTGAAATTGAGCCCGTACGTACCCAAAATTTATACTACACTATTTTCCTCTAATGACGAATAATTGCCATGCTACTAGTCACTAATTAATGTAAAATTCGAGCGTTGTTGAATCTTACAATTACGGATTTTCATTTTTCTTTCAAAAGAATACATAGTATCTTTGCAAATCGTACTCAGTTCCAAGAATAGATGCAAAATTCGATGGATAGTTTTAAAAGAATCATTTTAGTAGCAGTCTATGACTCATTATTCCGAGATTTTAGCCGCTGGCTGGCTGGCTGCTGGCTTTGGCCTGGAGGTCAGTGCGAAAACCAGCAGGAGATTCATGGGTAAACCGTGGCAGCACTGCAAAAGTGTAATTGTTTGCAGATAAATTTATCAAGTTAAAAAAACTTAACAATCGACAACATAAAAAACTCAATAAATCGCTTTAATACCAGTGCAACTTAGTCCTGTATGAAGCAATACACTTGCCAACGTTGGATCAGACGATCGTGGTCAGTCGGTAGAAAAATGTTTTTAAATTTAATTATGTTTCTCAAAAAGACTTGCAATGACTGATCCTAAAACGCGAGAAAGATTTGCGCCTTTTCTTCAATATTTCGATTGACCATTACCAGTCTTCAGCAGGTTTTATTATTTAAAATACAATTTCTGCTACAGCTTCAAAATATGCTGAAAAATGACGGACGGAAATAACAAACATTTGAAGATAATGAATTAAAAAAGGAAAATATGTATAATGCTAGATACGATTTATAAAAAAACTACATAAAAAACTTTAAAATAATTGGTTTACTAATACTGTTCTTTACGTTTGTTGAGACCAAAGTTTTAACTTGATTCTCTATAAAGCTTGTGAAGCACATTATAAAATTCATCAAAAGACAAAGCTTAAACTGTTGAATTTTTTGGCCGGGAAAAAATTGCCAGTCCATTCCCATTACTTTTTCGCTCCCGTCCGCCCTTGGCATTTCCTCTTTCAAGTTTCTATTTGAATTTTGATGAACGCGCTTGGATTTTCGAGCTCCCGGCAAAGTGCAGTGTAGTTTTCCACCTCTTCACTAGGTTCTAGGCGGTTGATTTAAAAACTTAAAGCACAGCTAATCCAATTCCAAGCTTAGTTCGCTGGTTCAAGGTATGTTTTCATCTAAATTACTTTAAAATTTGATTGATTCTTTACAATCGACGACTAAAAAAAACCGAAAAGTACAGCGACTATGCACCATCTCATGCCACAGAACTAAAAAAAGCGAATAAAAATAAAAATCTTGCTGCCGAATAGTTTGTCATGTGTGAAATTTGACACCATAGATTCCGCGAGCGGGAAATTCTTACCACATTTCAACCCCGCCTCAATGAAATTTAACACTAATTCTTTGTGTGGTAAGCTTGGCGTGCAGAACTTGGTTGCTGCATTTGAATTCTAACGCTTATGTTCTCTTAACAACTATGAAGCTGGTTATACTTTTACTGACTTTGAGCCTATGGGATTTTGTTTTCCAAGTTGAAATTGTTTCGTCACAAGAGTTACGGCCACCACAGATTAACATCGCAGAAGGCAAAAAGATTACGGCGACATGGACTTGCGGAGAGCGTTACGATAAAGTCCGAGAACTCTTTTGCAAGTTGGCTACTGTACCGGGAAAGTTTGGAATACATGGTTTAGCTTGTGATTACTGTCAAGAAAATCATCCCACTCGTGATCATTCCATTGAACTCGCGATCGACGGCACAGAGCGTTGGTGGCAGTCGCCTCCACTGTCTCGGGGTCTCGAGTTTCCGCAGTACGACTTCGAAAAAATCAATATCACCATTGATTTAGAACAGGTTAGTGAAATTTTATCCGAATTTACAAATGTTTTGTTCTTTCTATTGATAAGATATTTGAAATGTTAAAAGGAAGATCGTGCTTTTTGTTAAAAGGACTTCGATCGGATCGTTTTTAGGCCTGATTCGTTGCGTCATCATTCTTGTGGCATTCCGCGGCTTTGGAATTTATTAATGATTCACGTATTAGTGATCCATTTTAGTATTTTGAAAAAGAAGTAAAAGCCTTTTAAAATATCTTTACAGTTTTTAACTTGGATCCGTGAGTTTGTTCTTAGCCAAGGAGTTCAGTTTTTTAAAAAGCTAGTATCACTCCGAAGAGATTTATAAACAGTCAGTACTTGTTTACATCAATCTCTTATTGTATTTCTTTCTTATTTCATTCAAAAGCTGTAATTTAAAGTGTAAAAAAGCTTTATAAATTCTTCCATATTTTAGGTTAAGCAAAAATGATAAAAGCTTTCACAAACTGTTGCACAGCTAAACGTCCACACAGCTCCGGAAACGGTGGAATTTGTTTGAGATTTGCCGAAATCCGCTATTTGTTAAAATGTTGACAAACAGCTTCTGTTCTTTCGGTCGTTGGAATTTCTTTTTAAAATATCTCAACATGCAAGACTACTTCCAGTAGATGTATAATGCATCTAAAACAATTTGAAGCCTGAAGGAATAAACGACGAATCAAAAGTTAACATAATGCATATCTCACATCCAACGCGCGGAATAATTGTTTAGTATCTTATTTAAATTTTTTTTGCAGGTTCCGTTCAGAATTTAACTGTTTGATAATTTTGTTGAAGTAGTATTTTTGGCTAAACTTTAGAATACCCCGACACTGTCTTTAATATGACATATAATTGATTTATTCTGCGCATTTGTCCGAATTTGTCGTTCTCTAGAAACAAATGCGCACAATTAAACTAAGGACAGTGTCGGAGTATTTTAAAGTTGCTCAGATCAATGATATGTTAATTTAATCAACAGTAAGAAAAGATTTAACCCTTAAATGTTCAACCATTTTGGCCAAACATATGTTTGAGGGGGGATTTCATTAACTACTCCCGGCCCCCCCTATGATTCTCAATATGCCTCGTCTGTTCAGCTTCAAATTTGGCATGATTGGTATTATTAGTTGATGCCCTTTCAATTAGTATTAGTTATGTGTTTATTTGACTGTTTCCATGGTTATAAGAGCCAATAGAATGACATAAATTACCAACCACTGACCTTGATCTTGTTAAGGCCACTCTCTACCCTAAATTTTGGTGGAGAGTGAGTAAATTGAGAGAAGTATTTGAGTGTGAAGAATTTGGGGGATATGACTGCCAAACCGTCCCTCCAGACCATGCGAAAGTTCAACTTGGTTGGAGGACGGTTTGGCGATTTTCCATCAAATATTAATTCCAAAATTAATTCTTAAACTTCACCAAAATTCACCCAAATTCAAATTTCCCTTAAAAAAATTACATAAAAACCTATCTCCTCCCATATATGTCACTAAAAGTAGCAAACAAAAAATGCCCATAGGGTAGAGAGTGGCCTTAAGATACTTACAAATAAGTTATAAGCATATTTTTGCAAAATTAATGTAATTGCAAATATACTGTAAACAGTTTATTTTGCAAAACTGTCATTAAGAATGATAATTTCTAATAAATATTGCAGTAAAACACCATTTACAAATTTGTTGATAGAGATCAAATTAATTTTCAATTGTTGAAAAAAGGTGAGCATGTCAGAATTCACTTCAAAAGATGTGTTACTAATAAGTAACAGCTACTAAAAAGGAATAGGGAAAATCTTAACAACCCTTCATAAGATCTCTAAAAAACTGGATGGGGGTTTCCCAACCCCCCTCCTGACCATTTAAGGGTCAAGCTGCTTCATAAAAATAAAGAGGGTAAATAAATTCCAGTTTGAATGTTTCATATTATTCCTTGCAATTTAGATCTTCAGTTGGGGTTTGAATGATTGAATTAGGTTTTATTATCACTACCAAATATTCAAGTACTTTCTGAAAAAGTCTTAAATTTTAGAGAAAACAAGTCTTGAGTAATTAAGGGAGTGTTTTGAATTAAAAAAATAGATCAAAACCATGCATGGCCAGGAGATAGGAAAAAATGCAGATGAAGCTAGGCAGAAGTTCCTCAGAGGGTCAAAAGTCAAATTCATTGTTTATTTGACATGTTTTTTTTAATTTATCTTTTCTGCAGGAATATCAAGTAGCTTATGTTATTGTTAAAACTGGTAACGCACCAAGACCAAAGGTTTGGGCATTAGAGAGGTCAGTTGATGGTGGTAGAACTTTTACACCATGGGAATACTTTGCTCCAACTCCTAATGATTGCAGTTTGTACTTTCGTGTGAGCCAGCACCTTCCAGAGATAAGAGATGACACAGTTATTTGTAACACAAAGGTATCAGATGTTCCTCCATTTGAAAATGGTGAGGTGAGTGTTGAACAAAGGTATAGTCCGACTTTTTCAGAGCTCGAAATTAAGAAAGTTTTATGGTAACATTTTTGTGATGTTCGTAAAATTTTAGTC
This sequence comes from Zoanthus sanctaehelenae, assembly GCA_028564885.2. NCBI lineage: Eukaryota > Metazoa > Cnidaria > Anthozoa > Zoantharia > Zoanthidae > Zoanthus > Zoanthus sanctaehelenae. Next base: position 14,507 of record JAOTRI020091126.1, read on the forward strand.
ACAAATTAAGAATTATATTAGTTAGTCGCAAAATTACAACCACTGTTAAAGTTTCAGTTGCAAAACGAAATATTTAGTTGCAAATGCAACCATATCAAGGCAATTAATCCCGATCCCTGCTTCACTTGTAGATAATTTGTTCTGCTCCACCAACACTTGTATTTCTCCTCATCAGTTCTCCATATACTTTGGTTCCATTGGGCAAACTTTGACTGAAATATTACCAATTGTCATGTCCACCACCCTCCCACATTCCACTGGTTCCTTGGCCCCCATCCCTAACTTTTCATACAGTAGACATACTGTATCAGATATCTGCCATTCTCGATCTAAACACAAATTGTCCATAAGATTTGAAATAGGTGGAGATATTGTGAAAGTAGTCGGCACCGGGGGCCATAGGCCCCTGTATAGCTGAGGGGTTGGAAGCCTGCCCAGGCCTCCAGTGGGGTACAGGAGCAGAGTCCAGTAAAAAAGCAAAATGAATTTGACTTATTGACATTGACAAAAATTGCCTTTCCTCTGTGAAATTTTAACAAGTTTCACTTCCTGAAAAGAATATTTAGCTATTAATTAGCTAGTAATGACTAATCAGTAGTTTTATCTATCACGTTGTTGATCCGTGTGAGTGTTGATTAAATTATTAGAACTGGTGGCAAAAACTATCCAAGTAGCAAAGAGAGGAGAAAATATCAACAAAAAACACTTTATTTAATGACTGCCTTCAGGATATACAGTATTAAATGTTTTTTGTAGTAGCCAGCTCCGTTGTGCAGAGTAACCGCTGGAGATCACCAGTTGCTGGCTTCTAATGATATCCTTGTAAACATATCCACTAAGTGCAGGACTTACCCACTTGTTCCTGCATGACAATGTAAAGCACCTACATATTTGACATTGCTCTCTTGGTGTAGGTTCTTCAAGGCTCAAAATTGCAACTGCATTTGCGACAAAACATTTCCTTTTGTGACTAAAACTTCAACAGTGCTGATCACAATTTTGCAATTACCGTAATTTCTGTATTTAGCCCCCGGGGGGCTTATTGTATTTCAAACACCATTAAGGGGGGGGGGGGCTTAATAAAGAGGGGGGCTTAATAGAGAGAGGGGGCTTATTATAAATAAAAACATTAAGCCAGCGTGTTC
>JAOTRI020091137.1:0-15651 GCA_028564885.2 Zoanthus sanctaehelenae
GGGGCTGGAAGAGCGAGGTCTATAAAACATATTTCAAGTATACCAACGACCTCGCTCTTCCTGCCCCATCTTTTCAACTGCTTCGACTGATTGAGAGCCAGGAACAGGCTACGGATATTGTTACTTTGGGTTCGTGTTATTTGAAATTGGTGCTTGTGGTCTGTTGTGTACATAGTATTTTCTGATATATTTTAGTCCCAATGTCACTTAATTTTTTATCATTTAGATGAAAAGTAAAACCCTTCAGTAATACTAAATTTCAAAAATTATTGTTTTTATTTGGTTTCTGTTACGTTTTGGAGTTTTGAAAGGTGCATTAATTAATCTATTAGGAAGTTCTAGTGTAATAAGGTAGTAGAAGGTACTTATGCGACCTCGTTCCCAGGGTTCTTTCCTTCTCTTCCCTCTCCGTCTAAAGAGAGAACCCTGGGAATGAGGGATGGTACTTATAATTATGCAGCTACCTATTGAAAACTAACAATATTAATTCAAAATTGTCTTCGTTTACGGTTTAAAAGACAGCGAAAAACAGAGAAAATCAGTTTTAAGTACTTTGTTAGTCACGTTTCTCCTTGTAAAACATATAAAGTGAAGGACGTCTACCTACTCTTACGTCACAAGTATCAGTCCCCTGTCACTCTAATGAAAATTGAATCCCAAACTTTTTTTGATAAAAAGCACTCTTAGTTTTGGGATTTTTTTTGTCTACTGGAATTCTGAGATCATAGATGACAAAAAGAAGCGTTCCCTGGACTAACTTTTGTTCCAGGTCCCTCTTCTCCTCACAACACAGCTGGCACTGCAAGGAATTGTGGGATACCTCAAAAATCAAATGGAATTTATGACTGGGACTTTAAACTTGCAACAACAACCTTTAAATTTTAGCGAATGGGGAATCCACTAGCATTGCAACAAATGGATGTGGGGAATAGGTGGGTGCGGCCTGTAACAATAGCCAGTTCTTTCATATAATCATAATTTGCTGAGAAAGGCTTAATAAGTGTTTAGTCTTTCATGATTTAGCCATTGAGGGTTGTCGTATGAAGCTGAAGGAGTCACTTATCTAGGACATTGTATCAGATAAAAACAGTGCAATTTTTAATCGTCTTTTTAAGTGTGACAATTTTAAATTTATGTCTTCTTTGTTTGTATTACATGATAACAATCACAATAAGAAAACTAACATTTACACCCTTAGCCACTGAAGGAATGCTGTTTTAAACAATACATCTATCTTAACAATGAATCCACGCTTCAGTAATCTTTGCTTTTTAGAATCTTTATTTATAAAATCCTTAAAACCAGAGTTAAACAAAGGGATAAAAGCGTCCAAAGAACTTGCTGTAAATTGTACATTTGTTGCAAAAATGGTAAGGAAGAAAACATTTTTGTTTCTGATTGTTTTTTGAGTGAAAGTGACTCCACTTTTGCCATTGATTGCCTATGAAACACGAGCCTGTTTGTTGTTGTGCTAATACCTGTGGCTGCTAAGAAACTGTTTTTGTTTTAGTTTAAAGAACAGGAAAATTGTGCTACTATAGTGTGTACAATGATATAAACAACCAAAAATAATGAAAACTTGCCAAAAGAGGATGCCAAAAATTAACATTTCTGATGTTCAGTAAATTGAAAATAGTCACTTATTTAAAATACAATATCTTTATTGACATGCTTGCTACCACGTAAGCACACAGGTAGAATTAATTAAATTTGATGATTTGAACAAGTTTACAACACAATTTTGTTGTTTGTGTAAATTTTACAGTATTTGTTGCAAAAATGGTAAGGACAAGCGTTTTTGTTGCTAAGTATTTTTAGAGTGGAAGTGACTCCCTCAGTTTATATACAATTTGGACGGGTGTAAGCTATACCAGATTTGGGAAATTTGCAAACTTTGGAAACTTGGCCAAATGTAGGCTAGTCTTTTAATCTTTACATGGGAGATTTAGTCTCTAATCTAATCATTAGTATCTTTGAGGCTTTTACATGTCATGTTTCATTATAAATCTAAAAATTATTAAAAGTTTTACGGTTTACACGTATAAAAATTTATAAAAACTTTACATTTCGGCCGCACTTGTGGTGGCCTTCATCAGAATAAAAAAAAATTAGAATAAGGATAGATATATGTACAGTGATATGCATAATAATGAGTAAAATCTTAAAATAAAATGTTTAAGAACAAAGGTGTAATTAGGCACAAAAATTCTTTGTGTCTTTAAATAACTTAATCCATGTTGTACTTAGTTTAAAAGAGTCATCTCTATTAAAATTATTTTTGTTTTTTTATCTCTACTATCTTTCATTTAATCATTAATCACATATCTGTATTCTCGTAGGAACCTTATGGCTGGTTGGTCAATTTGGTAAATAGGGTAAGTACCAACAGATCAGTGTTAGTATGAAGCCTGTGGCTTATTGTAACTGGCCATGTAATGTACTTTTCTCAGCTTTATGTAGCTAAATCCTTTTACGAGCCTAGTGGCCCATGGGGCCAGTGCTTATCTCTGGTTTTCGTAGTGTAAAGTGGATGAGAGTCCTTGACTGCCCCTGGATGGGACACTAATCCATCACAGGTTAGCTCCCAGCAGATGCTGGTACTCATCTACCTACCCCAGAAAGCTGAGTTGGCTTAGGCAGAAAAGAAGACCACACAAATGTTTGAACCACTGCAAACTCCTGGGATCGAACTGGGGACCTTGTGGTTGGAAAGCAGAGATCTTGCCAACTGTGCCAACCAAGTCAGCCCTCTCAGCTTTATACCAGTGCTTTATTATCAGTTAATGTTGCTATGAAGTACTGTATACTGTACTGGGAAACATCGATTATCATCAAGACCCCTTGGGACCTTGGTAAATAGTCTAGATAATCAACATTCCGAATAGTTAAAAGAATAAGTATTAATGAGATTCAAATGTAAATAAAGGGATTGTATGAACATTATCGAAATTTACAGTCTTATATCAATCTACAAGTACTGTATTTGGTTTTTGTACACTGAGATATATTAATTTATAGCTTTAATATTTAAGCATGTTTGTTTGATTCAAAAGCGTTTTGTCACACTTCCATACAAAGTTATTTAGCAGTTTTAAGTTTGCACAACAAATGGAAAAAATTGTTCTAGTTGGTTATTCAGGCAGAGAAGGAAGTTTCATGTTGTTATTAATTCACTTCCTTCAGATACAGATATGAAACATATTATTGCCAATAATTAAAATGTTTTTGTTTTTCTAAACTCTAAATTTATTTATGTCATAGATCAAGACAAAATTTTGTTTTAAACAACTTTTGAAAATGATGCATTTCTTTTCAGTTTGCTGAAAAGGGGGGTTTTGAAAGTATTAGAAAACAGATTGAAGATGCAGAGAAAGTGGATGCACCGGTAAGATGATAGATAGTTTTTTGTTTATTAAAATGATAAATTATAGCAAATATAAAAATAAGTAAATAATTTATAAATAAATAAACTTATTCATTTAAATGTTTAACCTACAGTAGTTGAAGAAAACATCACCTTGAACATTTTAAATGAAATGATTGAAAGAAGTGCTAGCAACATGGACTTTGTCAATCTTACTGCTTAATTCGTTTTTGTGCTTTATTGCATTATTAAAACACACTTATAAGCCAATTTACTTTGTACTGTAGGTTTAATTTATATGTGAGATTGAGAGTGGGAGTAGGAGACATTGCTGGCAGTGTGGAATAACTTCGGCAACCCTTGTTTACGAGGATAAAAGTGGATCAAAACTGGATTGATGATGATGATGACCTACAGCTAGTAATTCACAGTTGCTATTTGTATATTCGCATTAACTATTTGGATCCTAGGGATCCTGCTAGATGGTGACTTCCAACAAAGAATATATATATATACTTTAAAACAATTATTGATAATTCATGAATGTCATACTGACCCAAAAAATGTACATTTGAAATTTTGAGAATAATTGAGAAATTGCTCTGGTTCCAGAATGTCATTAATAGAAGCAGTATCGAGATGGTTTGGTTGTGTAAAATTTGTGGATGAGAATAGCATAGTTGTAGTGTACATGTACTATAGTAGACAGTGTTTTCAAAACTAGCCGTTGGCTGTCACATCCGACAGCAACTTTTCCATTAGCGACGCCTACTTTCCCTCCTTACTCCCATAGGGAGCAAGGCCCTTCATGTCTTGCAACTCCTACTCAACGAAATACGTCTACTTTCAAATGTTGTGAAAACACTGGTAGAGCGATTGAGCTGTAGGTGGAAGGTAGAACTGCCCATTAGGTAGGTGGATGAACACCTGGAGTAAGGTAGTGGAAGGTAGAACAGCCCATTAGGTAGGTGGAAGAACACCTGGAGTAAGGTAGTGGAAGGTAGAACAGCCCATTTGGTAGGTGGAAGAACACCTGGAGTAAGGTAGTGGAAGGTAGAACAGCCCATTAGGTAGGTGGAAAAACACCTGGAGTAAGGTAGTGGAAGGTAGAACAGCCCATTAGGTAGGTGGAAGAACACTTGGAGTAAGGTAGTGGAAGGTAGAACAGCCCATTAGGTTAGGTGGAAGAACACCTGGAGTAAGGTAGTGGAAGAAGACATTCTTTAATGTGGGTTTTTATTTATTCAGATGGAGCAAAAAAACTATTTATAATAAAAAGTGCTTGTATTGTTTCTGTTTTAAGCTTTTAGATTTAGAGATATGTCGGCTCAAACATCCAAATTTTGAACGTTTTGAAAAAAAGTTGAGTGCCCTGATTACTTGAAAATGCATGAGAACTAGAAACCAACCACCATAAAGAAATTAATACTAGATAAATATATAGAATTTTAAGTTCTTCTTTTAAGTTATGCCAACTAGTTGTTAAGTAATGCTCTATTCTATGATGTTTGTCCAATAATCATTCATCTGTGTCATAAATGCTGTGAACAAGTTCTTAGTTCCCATTCCCTCCGTAGGCATGACTTTGAATATGGCCACTTTGAGCAGTTCTATATCTCCAAAAGTAAAAGTTTTTCACAAAATCAACATAAGTGATTCTTTAAAAGTTGTTTGGCCTCATCCGAACAAGTAAAAACTCCTTTTGATTCATGAGGTAGAGATTTTAATTTCACAGAGGTTATGACAGAAGATAGACAATATGAAGTTGACTGATATCATGTTTTTTGCAGGATTGAGAAACTGGGCAAGTTTCACAAAGATGATGATGATGATGATGGTGAATATGATGATGATGGTGAATGTGATAATGATGATGATGATGAATGTGATGATGATGGTGATGATGATGGTGATGAATGTGATGATGATGTTTTATGGCATATTAAGATTACATACCATCAACCAATCAGTAATAAGTAGCTTAAAAGATTATTATGACTTACAAACTTTTCCAACTTGCATGTAAATGCTTTGTGGTTTAAAATTGTGACCAGTATTATCGCATCTTCTAATATAAACATATAGATTTGATGTTTCGAAGTATCTCTGGATGTCATTTTCAAAATAAATTTATTTGATGAAAGTTTGAATAAATACAAAAACGTTTCTTGAGGGAATTCATGCTTGAAAAGAGTTTGACTGCTTGCTTTCATTGTTAATTACACAAAGACCTTCTCACGTACAGAGTCCGATTGCTTATTGGTTGTTATGTAACGCCAATGCTGTACGTATATATTTCTTGCATCTATCTGTACAATTTGCGGTTGAAAATAAGGTGATTTAAAAATCCTTTTTGATTGAAAATTTCTTTTCTGAAAACCATATTTCGTTTTCCAGAATGCCCATTTTTGGTCAGGCATAACTGGAATTCATAGCAGTAGTATGTGACTAGTAATCTCAAGTACAGTATTTGGAAATCAAACGAAATGCAGAAATTGCTTTTGTTTGTATCTGGGCTGGATCCAGGATATTTTTGAAAAATGCTGGGGTTGTAGAAAAATAATTAATTTACATAAACTGCTGTATATCAAGGGTGGAAACGAGAAATTAATTGTACTCTATGTTTTCTTTTATGACGATGCATAGTTTGAACCAAGAGCGATGCTATGGTTAAATCAAGTACTAAAAGTTGTTAACTGTACGGTCTTGCTGCTTGGTAACAGCTAAATTGAAATCATGTGATCAGTTTTGACCATTGCAATCAGAGATTTTACAATAAATGGAGGTTGTTTTAAAACTATTGTACTTTTTCCTTTTTTGCCAGTTTAGTATTTGTAAAAATAGATTTTTCTTCATAACAGATGTTGAACAGTCTCCTGAGTCCATTAGGAGTGTGTGCAAATTATCTCAATGTCCGTGTCATCCCTGTAAGTAATTTTGTATAATTGCCTTGCATGGTTAATAAGTTATATATCAATCACAAGAGACTAGGTGGTATAGGAGGGGTATGAATCATGTTCTCATAAAATAAGAAAAGCTGTTTTATGAGCCAAAAAAATCAGCTTTACTCGTTTCATTAATGATCAAATAGTAGAAAATGGAAAATCACGTTTCACGGACTACCTCTAAATCACATTTCTCAGAAAGTTGCATGTTCAATTCACGTTTCTCCGTCAATCAATACACTACAGTCTAAACTCGTTTCTTGATATATCCTTTTACTACCCTGAAGAGACAGTGTTTCGTCTCATTTTTAAACGCTGAGAAGAATGGAAAATAGTTATGATTACAGTCTATTTTTGACGAAATTTAAAAACATGATTAAATAGTCTCATGTTTGATGCATCACTCTAAACTAAAACTAAGATGCAAACAAAGAATTTGATTAAAACCGTAAAAACTCTAATTAAGATTAGATAATTCCCAACCATGGTCATGGTTGCCTAAAACAATATATATATACTACAGTACATATTGGCGAATCTAAAGAAGCCGTAATTAAAGTTAACGGGCAATCCAAATTGCTGATTTTCAAATCTTTTTTGATAAGTTTGAGAATATAAAATTTTATTACTCGGGCTATCTGTGATAGGCCGAGTCTAGGTTTGGGTTTCCATTCTATCTATCTATGAATCTGTCGGCGACATCGAAAACGTGTAAGCCTGCGTTGTAATCAGTCAGCGGTTTTCCCAATGTCAAATCAATATAGCGAATTTAATGAAGAAGTTTTAATATAGTTACTTTTCTAAAAGATGTCTTCTGATAAATTTCTCGCTCCGACGGTCAAAGTATACACAAGTTAAAGATGGACAGGGCGATTGTTTGAGTCAACTTACTTCATATTCGTGTTAATTCAATACGGGACGTGTTTCTAGAGCTATTTTGCGACTTCAAAATGGGATTATTTTTTCTTGCAATTACCGCAAGTATTGTAAAAAGGCTGGACAGATTGTTGTGTTTTGCTTTACGGCGAAAACAAGTTTAGGGTGAGCTGTTTGTGTCACACGTTTTTGTTGTCGGAGAGCTGCCAAATGTTGCATAATTAAGACTTTGTCGCGATGTCAAATTTGAATTGCCCTAAATATTATTCTTCCTGCTAATATCTGTAATTTTTTATTCGACTTGTAAATGACTAGATCTATAAAATATCTTTATAAACTTCATGTTTTCAAACTTTACTGATAACTGAAAGCTGCAGTCTTGACTGTTCCCTGTTTTAGAAGTTTATTTTTGTTTTATTCCTTTATTTTTCTTAACATTTTGTTTTTTTACAACCCAAATATATGTAAGAAATACTTTTTATAGTTTAAATCAAACATAAAGTTAAAATTCCATAGAAGAAAGAACTAAACAAAATAAATACGGTTTAAATTTTCATTATGCAAATTAAGCGGGCTGTCAACTTTGATGAAATGCTTTCAACCATAAAAAATTCTCAAGCGTTTTAACAGCTCTCACAGTTTTTATAGAACTGACGGGGATTAATTTTACGGTAGGAAAACACTTCTTGATTTTTTGTAAACTTCCAGTTGACAATGACTGTGATATAAGAGATTTTCTTTCCTTTTTTAGACATTGAATTATAGTTCGCGTCTAAAGTTGTTAGCAGAGCGGCTAACGGCAATTTTTAGGCCGAATTATTCATTTTGTGATACAAGCATAAAATTTGACATAAATAAACTTTAGATTCATCACGATGAATCCAAACATTAGGTAGCCCGAGTAAACGCCTATGTACGCGTCTAGTTATTATTTTATCAATTCCACAATATTGTTTGAGTCAGTTAAGAATAATTATTAGAAACAAAAAAGAGCATATGAAACTAAGCGATGTCAATAAATTTGGGTTTTTTAAAATTATTAAATACTATTGCATGTAGGTGTTTTTTTTGTTAAAAAAGAAACTTCTTTTTCTTACAAAAAAGGTGATTTGACAGTTTGAAATCAAGGTGGGACGGACACGAGTTCATCGGTGAACGACCACCCTCAATTTCGTGTAAACATTCTCTTTTAAAACTTCGTATAAAATTTTGTCTTTAAAATTTTCATTACTACCCCATTTTTTGATATAAAAGAAGGCAATTTTTACTAATTTTGACCTGCTCTTTTTCTTTTTGCTTCTTTATAGAGTTTCTATTAATTTTTAAATGACTCAAACAAGCGTAATAAAAGTCTATTACTTTGCTGCAAAGTCTTGTGATTGCTAATGCCATGTTCCTGCACAGCGTGAACAAAATTCTTGTTAAATTCCTTGTAGACTGTGTTTAGCAGTGTAATGGAAAAGACGCTAGCATATATCCAGGAACTCACAGACGATCACATGAAACAGAAGGTATGAACTGTGAAAATTAATCAGTACTACTGTAGGTATTTTAAAATGAAAAAAGAGGATTAAAGTTTGTGCTAGACTTATAATCAAGCATTCATCTGAAACAGTCGGATATCGTGAGGTCATTTTTGGAGTGACTAGTCATGCAATACTCAAAAAATATGAAAGAAAGATAAATGGAAGCTAGTTCTACGAGAACCTTTATAAATAAGCCAGCAGATAATATTGAATGCAAAAAGGAAATGACCTATTTTGAAGTGGGAGATTTGGGTTTCATTTAAGAAAATCTAAAAGCAAAGCACGTTTAAAAGATTTTTGTAAAGGAAGCTTTAATAGAACTGACATTAAAATTAAAATACCAACATAAATATCCAGTATATGTTTTTTGCGTGATTAGAAATAATCTCAATTCCATATATAGCCACAATTGATGCAAAGCTCAGAGAATTTCAGTGGAAATCTTGCATAGAATCTTATACGGAAACCGAACGAATGCTTCTAAATATGTTATTAGAGGAATCATGAAAAAGATTAAGTACAAAAGTCTCATAAATTTTCTTATCATTTTAGTAAACGTTCTGTTTTGTATTGTTGATATAAAGAAATAATGCCTGCAAACAATGAAATATTTACACTAGCTCATAAATATTACAAAAATATGAATGAACGGCATCTCCGGATTTTTTATTATAGAAGAAATGTTTGTGTTGAGTTTATAAAGGGGAATGTTTACTGTGTGTTATGTAAACCTGATTGCGGGCACCCTGTGGTGCCTCGTTTTCATGTGAAAATTCATGTAATCAGGCTCAGTGTCGTTATGTTACAGTAGTTGTAGTATTTGCTGAATCTGTTGCGTAGCTACTATTTTGTTCAGAAATAAGAGAAAAATAACATATATTGCCCTTGGCGGGAACCGAATCCCACATCTTCGATTTACTAGTCCGACGTGTTAACCACTACACCACAAGGACCAACAACGCTGGTAACGCAGCCGGACAATGTTATGTAGATGGTAACTGTAGGGGTTTCCAGGGCGATATTTCTCTCTATTGGTATGTTGAACACCGTAATTTTTGGTACGCATATATTGTATGATGTGTAGATAAATGAAATATGCAGTTGATTGTCTTTTGGTGTTTAAAATAACTATCCATTGCGCGATATTGGAAGTACATCCGTTATCCTTGATTGTCTAAAGGTGCAGTTGTTTGTTTGCTGATATTATTGAATATCAATACATATACAAAATGCGCACATGAATGTTTCTTCGCGTTATTGAAGCATATAATAGTGCTAATAAATGCCTATTCGCGTTATTGTTTCATCAGCTGACGTAAATGAATGTAATTTGCATAAATGAACAGCAAAAGGTTTATTTAAGATACACCTTGTAAGCGTCTTATTTTCGCCAGTACAAATGGTCTTGATGAAAACATTTTAAAGGCCGTATAGTAATATCTAAGTAACAAATATCCCTTTTCAGAATTCAGTCTTAACTGAACATGTCTGTAATTTTCGATTTTTTTACTTATCTTAACCGACACCTAGTCAGTTTTTGCAGAAAAGTTTATACAAGCCCAGCTGGAAATTATCCTGATCTAAACAAAATTATTTCCAATAAAGTTACATTTTTATTTGTAAGTTATTAACTTATTGAATAATATAATTATAAAAATAGGTTGAAACTTTAAAAGTATGAATATAAGACGTTTGGAGCCTAAAAAACTTAGCTCTTCCTCAGTTGTAATAAAATATGCATAAAGCTTGCCAAAAAGTACGGATGATAAAAAACAATGTCTATTGTTCTATGAAAAGTTAACACATTAAAATGTATTCATTCGCTGAAAGTAATGACACTGAAACAATTGCTATTGTTCTATAAGTTATTGTTAAGTTATTGTTATGATACCTTTCGAATAAAATAGAACAGAGTGTAAGTACGTAGATATAAAACAGACTATAATTATTGTACATAACTGGAAAGGTTAAATCTTACAAAGTAGAAAGTTAATAGAATAACACCTCGCGAGTTTGGTTGGTCAAAATTTTGTTGATTTTTTTCAAACCTTTGCCAATACATGGTCCTTTTACAAAGGATTTTCCTGACTTGTTGAAGTCAATTCATCCGTACAAATGCCGTATGTTTGCACCTCGAGGAGTGATATTTTTGTATAGCTGTAGTTGTTTTCAAGATATTTGCGTTAAAAAGAGTGATTGTACATAGATGTTGCTTGAGTTTATACGGTGTATACTCATTTGTTTCTTGAGTTTATAGTGTATACTCATTTTTGTCGTTGCTTTTTTTCGTTAAGGTAATCTTCAATTTTAGATAAATCAGCGAAGGCAATAAATTATCCACTAGCTGATTATGAAATATTTGCCGTGTGTTTTATTAAAATTGTTGCAGGTATGGGATGCTGCTAGCCTAAGCGAGGCTCATTGTATGTCAGGTCTGCACCATTGGGTTAGGGCCCTCGCACTTGACGAGAAGAGAGTAAGTTCCAATGATAATATTGTAAATTCCACGTTCAAGCGGTAATATAATTTACTAGGAAGCTCGTTCAAAATACGAACGTGTATTACATAATGTTGGATTTGTGCGCCTTGGGTCGAACGCTCACGGTCATGTCAGCGGTTTACTAAAAGATGACATATGCAAAGTATACGCATGCGGTCGAAATACACACAAATTCTAAAATGAACATTGCGATTATTCATGGCATGTTAACGATAGTTTCTATTATTGCTGTTTCATGTTGAGTTCATGTTTATAAACTGAGCTATTGAATTGTTCTTGTAAATAAATTGTATATAGCATAAAAAGTTATCCAGTTTGTAAGTCCGAATGTCCAGATAAAAAAAAAATTCTTCACCTACTTTGTTACATGTTAATTTATTTGAAGACGTACATCGGGTTGCGTGTTGTTTAGTATAACTCTAAAATAAATGTTTTATATAGCATAAAAAAAGAATTCCAAAAAAAAGAAAATAATTCGGAAGTCGTAAATTTTTCTCAACTCAACACATTAATGAACACATGTTCAAACAGCATTTGTTATTTTGGTAGTACGTCTTGTGTAAAATTGATCGTGACCAGTTCGCAGTTGTGAGCGAACGAGCGAGCGGAGCGAGTGAGCAGCATACAATTCTCAACGAATGGGCTTCCTGTGACGCATGATATTAGGGACTTTAAGAAACGAGGACGGAAAAAAAAGACGACGGCGGTTGTGAGAATTATTATTTCCCACTTAGTTTTTTCGTTTTAGATCATCAATAAATTTTCATTTGATACTTTGTACAAGATTCTGGAACAGTAAATGGTAAAAGTTCATTGTTGAAGGCAAACAGAAGCTTCCAAATTTTGTTGTTTGACGTTGTTGTTGTCCACGGAACCCCAAAAGTGAGCTTTTCGTGGCGTATCAGTGAAGACGACGGTGAGCAACTTGTCAGCTCGCAACATTCTAACGTGCAACTATTGCATTTTGTAATTAAGACAATTGGTTTCTTCCGTTCTCGTAGTCGCCAACGTCCTCTCATCTTAAAGTCTCTAATACCGTGAACAAAGTCGATTTCGTGGGCGAGCTAGCTGGCTAGCGATGTTGGGTTTGTGCGCTTTGGGTCGAACGCTCACGGTCATGTCAGCGGTTTACTAAAAGATGACAAATGCAAAGTATACGCATACGGTCGAAATACACACAAATTCTAAAATGAACATTGCGAGTATTCGTGGCAAGTTAACGATAGTTGCTGTTATTGCCATTTCATGTTGACTTCATGTTTATAAACTGAACTATTGAATTGTTTTTGTAAATAAATTGTATATACAGTATATTCGTTATAATGCTGATTTTATGTTTTGTATGTGTCCGTTTTTTGATTTATTTTTGTTTATTAATCCTAAACTCAACTTTTACTCGAAAAAAATATATACAAATGATCCATGCGGTAGGATTGGCTATGAACAACGACTCCTTGATACTTTTTATCCATTTAAAAACATTTTACGGTTCGGATATCGCAGCACTTCACTTCTGATAGAAACCGCTTAAATGCTTAAGTAAACATTCCCTAAATTGGCTACTGCTATCTTGGGTAGGTCAGTCACAGTCGCCGCAGATGGTAGGGTACTCTAATATTATCTATACAGAGCGTTGAGGCGGATTTAAATTTTTCAATGGTAGGTGCACAAACAGCAGAATTTCGTAGGCAATTCTAGGTTCTGATGGTTCTTGGAAAAAATGAATAGGAGCTAGTCTTAATTATTATATAGGGGCACTAGATCACATGTATTTATGATGAATTATAGGCTTATAAATCATATGGGATGGAAGATATTACGCCTGCGTTTTAAGAGCGGAAATATTCTGACAACAAATTAAGTTGGAAAACTTAAGCTGCGAAAACTCAATCTTATCGAAATTTATTTTTAATTTCTACGCATGGTTTAGCAAGTTCAATCACCTCGAAGCAAATGTTTCAATTTAGGAGTTTGTTAACGAATTTCTAATTGTCTTGTCATTAAAGCTCACAAGAAGTTCAGCGCATAGCCCTTTTCTTTCTCAAAATCCAAAGAGTTATTTGTGAATTGATATTACATTGTAGGAGAGACTCTTCAGTGGATCGCACAACACAATCCATGTCTGGGAAACCTCAGGTGGCTTTGCACAGCAGGACAAGATAGAGCATTCATTTGGTTCTGTATATTCTCTTGCTGTAAATAAAGAGTTTGTTATCGCAGGTACGTTGTCAATAGCAAAATGCCTTCATAAAGATTCTATTTCTTCTTTAGTTGCACGGCATTTTGTATGGCATTTTGTATCTCTTTCCTATCCAAGAGTTGTTGCTCAATTTAGCACTAAACTCGTGTTTCTTTCAATATTTAATCTCCACATTTAAGGCCACTCTCTACCCTAAATCATGGTGGAGAGTTAATAAGTTGAGAGAAGTAGTTGAGTGTGAAGAATTTTGGGGATGACCGCCAAACTGTCCTTCCAGACCATGCGAAGGTCCAACTTGATTAGAGGACGGTTTGGCGATTTTGTATCAAATATAAACTCCAAAATTAATTTTTAAACTTCACTAAAATTCACCCAAGTTAAAATTTCCCTTAAAAAAAATACATTTAAAAAACCTATCTCCTCCCACAAATCTCATTCGAAAAATCTGAAAACATTTTACGAGGCTTCCTTTTTACTCAATCTGTAAAGTGATATCGTTTTTTTAGATTTTCAAATTAATAACGGAAATATCATCAAAAATGTCACTAAAAGTAGCGAAAAAAACGCCCATAGGGTAGAGAGTGGCCTTAAGTAAGCCTGCGGGAAACCGTCACTGAATGAGGGTTTTACTCTAGGTACATACAACCAAAGTATTCATGTTTATGACTTGCACTCCAGGCACATACAACCAAAATATTCATGTTTATGACCTGCACTCCAGGCACATACAACCAAAATATTCATGTTTATGACCTACACTCCAGGCACATACAACCAAAATATTCATGTTTATGACTTGCACTCCAGGCACATACAACCAAAATATTCAAGTTTATGACCTGCACTCCAGGCACATACAACCAAAATATTCATGTTTATGACCTACACTCCAGGTACATACAACCAAAATATTCATGTTTATGACCTACACTCCAGGTACATACAACCAGAATATTCATGTTTATGACCTGCTCTCCAGGAACATACAACTAAAATATTCATGTTTATTACCTGCACTCCAGGTACATACAACCAAAATATTCATGTTTATGACCTGCACTCGTATCAACATTTAAAGCAACTGGTTGGTCATCTTGGAACAGTAACGGGACTTGCCATAAGCAACGCTGGAAAACTGCTTTTTTCTGCCTCTTATGACAACACAGTGCAGGTAATGAATTGTAGAACTTAGAGTTTCAGGGTCTGGAAGGGGGGGTCCTGATACCGGCGCATTCCAGCTTCCTTTTCACGAGAATCCCGCATCCCGAACCTTTTATCACCACTTTCTGTTTTCCGTTTTTCTTCAAAAAGTATTGTTAAGAAAGTTATTTTAGCAAAACGTAAGGAATTTAAGGTATATATTTGCTTTAACTCATGCTGTGGTAATACCGCAAAAACTATGAACATCTTCATACCTCAGTACCATGAAAGTGCAGGATATGAAAGCATGTTTGAGTGAAAAAGTTCTCGCTGCATGTTTTATGTTCTTTTGATGTAGTGATAATTCCTGAATCCCGTAGTTAGTTGGCCGGTTTTCTGGAATCCCGCATCGTATTTTGCCGTATATTTGGTCAAATCCTGGATCCCGAAATTACCCTTCCAGACCCTGGAGTCTAGGGCATTGGTAAAGTGGCCTTAGAGTAGTAATAGTAGTAGTAGACAAATAACAAGACCATGAAGAACTGAGAATTAAGCAGCATAGTATAATACAGAGTTAATGTATCGTAACAGGTAAGATATCTTTTATTTGAAACTGTTTAAATTACGAGACTTCATCCGATTAAGAATAATAAAAAGTATAAGAGTTTTTACTGAAACAAACTAGAAGCAACCCACAGCTGCTATCAGAATTTTCAATAAATAACAGTTTTTAAATTGTTATTTGAAAATCTCATAAGACGTAAATTTCGCTCTTTCTAAAATGGTTTTATTTTCCAAGAGATTCAGATTTATGAAAAAGCTGCGAAGGGGAATTTGGCGGCCTGGTTCAAATAACTTTGGGAAGTAACTTTTTCGTTTTCGCTATAAATTAAAGATTTGCTCTCTTCTGCCATCGAATCTGTTCAGTAGTAATATTATAATAACTTATAATAACTTAGGATTTATATAGTGCCCTTTTCATATGGATATGATCAAAGGCGCTTTACAACAATCAGTACAAGAGTTGACAGTTGAGGGTCTTAGATAGTCCGCTGGAGCGGCTCACAGATAATATCATCAAGAAATGCCCTCAGAAGAAC
>JAOTRI020091148.1:0-15650 GCA_028564885.2 Zoanthus sanctaehelenae
GTGCTTCTTCAACAGCCAAAGAAAAACAAGCTGTCAACCAGATTTGACCCTAAGCCGTATACTGTGAAAGAAAAGAAAGGATCAACAGTCATCCTTCAGCGAGGGATTTCACCACCGATCATGCGAAACACAGCCTTTGTTTGCAAGTTACCAACAAACACTTCACCAATAGCTGAAGAGTGTGACCACGAAAGCGATGAAGATGAAGACATACCTCTGCTAAGCAATGATACAGTTCAGCCACAGCCTGCCATACCTATATTGGTACCAGGGAGACCACAACGTACAAGGAACAGACCAAATCACCTAAGGGACTATGTGTTGAGCTAAACACAAACAAAGACATTGAAAACCTATGACTTGTCAAAGATTTAAACTAAGGAATACAGAATCTCTAATAGGATTATTTACTTTTATAAACAATTATGTAATTATTTACTTTTATAAACAATAATGTGATTATTTACTTTTATAAACAATGATCTGAGAACAACATTTTCAGTATGGGGAATTGTATACTTTTAAACAACAAATCTATTAAGTAGAATATTCTGCATGATTAAGTTTTAATTTCGTGAAAAGGAGGGATATAGTGTTTATATAATCAATATGACATGTGTCAATCACTTGGATAGCAATGAAGGAACACAAGGTAGGATTGTATTACTTCTATGAGAAAGTAGAGAATAAAGGATGTTTATACGAATATTATAAGCTGGCAAATCTTTTTCGATTGAAATAAATAGTCAAAGTCCCAACGAGAAAGGATGTTCCAATTGACCTTATAATTACCAACTTGCACATGTATGCACTACAGCAACCTGAAGCATTCCCTCTGGTTATTTGATCATACTATAGTACTTGCTCGTCCAAAAACAAGAGTCTAAAGCACTATAGTCTACCAACAAATTCATCTTCAAACGAGACATGCGTCTAAGACGCAAGGCTGAGCTAGGCTGTAATTTAATTGGGTTCTAATTGAATTGGTCTTCCCTTTAATCATCATTAGACACCTGTGAGAACCTAGAATGTGCATTTAGAGACGCTATTATAACTGACATTAACAACTTAATGCCCTTGAAGAAAGTCCATGTCAACCTTAAGGATGTCCCTTGGATGACACCAGAGCTGAAATCATTAATCACAAAAAGACGATGCTTTTCACATATTAGGTGTTGGCTGTACGGTATTCTATTCAAATTTTATAGAAATGCCATTAATCGTGAAAGGAAACACTGCAAAGCCAAGTTCTACAAGTCAAAAATTGATAATCTTAAAGAAAACAATCCTAAGAGATGGTGGAGTGAGGTGAAACAACTGAGTGGATTAGAGGCATGATCTGGGAATTTGCATTGTCTCATAAATACGGAAGAACTTAACGACTTTGAGTTAGCTAATACTATCAATGTAGTTCCTTGCTAGAACCCATGCAAAAATACTGTGTGGCCGGAAGATTCCCTGCAGTTTTTGGAGGTTACTGAACAGTGAGTTTTTCAAGTGCTGAATAACTTAACCCTTCCAAGTCCTGTGATCCCGATGGTATACCGAATTGGTTGTTAAAGGAATCCAGTAACAATAAATTTAAACACATCTTTCAAAGAACAACTTCTCCCCAGTGCATGGAAACATGCAGACGTTCAGTGGCAGATCCAGAAATTCTACAAAGGGGGGGTGAAAACTCTAGAAGGGGGGTGAATAATAAAAAGAATTTACCAGGGACTTTAGAGAAGAAGGGTGGAAAGTACAAAGAATGTACCAGAAAATTGAAGAAAAGGGGGTGAAAATTCACCCAATTCACCCCCTGTATCTGCCCCTGATGTTACACCACTCCCCAAACCAATGCCTGTATAGAACCCAAAAAAGTATCTCTGCACAATTTTCTTAATGCCGTGCCTTTCAAAGATCACAGAGGAGTTTGTAGTTAGTGATTATGTAAAGCCAGCAACACTGAAAGTACTAAATGAAAACCACTAAATGAAAACCACTATGGCGCTGTACCCAAGCCCTCCACTACTATCGCTCTACTTGAAATGCTATATACACAACTGGACCAAGGACACTGATAACAATGGTGTAACAATAAGAACAATACTGTTTGACTATAGAAAGGCTTTTGATTTAATTGATCATAACATTTTGATTCAAAAGTTAAGATCTCTCAGTCTGCCTGTATTATTACAAACTGGTTTATCAATTTTCTTAGCAATCTGTATCAAAGAGTCAAACTTACTGAGGGATGTCTGTTGGAGTGGGGTTTAGTCTCTTCCGGAGTCCCTCAGGGTACCAAAATAGGCCCCTGCATGGTTATTCATTATTGTCATCAATGACTTAGTAGTTCATGATGTTGGTTTATGGAAATGATTGTAGATGACATTACCATTTCAGAAGTTGTTAAGAAAAATCAGAATAGTCACACTCAGCAATTAGTGAACTCCCTAGTGGACTGGACCAAGACAAATAGATTCCAACTTAATGGCGAGAAGTGTAAATCATCATCATCAGTCCAGTTTTGATCCAATTTTATCCCTGTAAACAAGGGTGGCTGGATTTAACCCACTTTACCAGCAATCTCTCCCACTCCCACCCTCCATCTCGCTCGATTCACTGCATCCTTCCTCTTCAGACCAACACTCCTAATCTCCTTCTCCACCTGCGATCTCCATGTCTTCCTCGGTCATCCTCGCTTCCTCTTTCCCTTCAATTCAAACTTCAATGCCTTCTTCAAAACATGCCCATCATCCCTCCTTAACACATGCCCATACCATCTCACTCCATTCGCTTTTGCCATCTAAACCACTGTTTCCTTCAGTCCTAACAGTTCCATTAGGTCTTCAGTCCTCCTTCTCTCCATCAGTTTCACACCACACATTGCTCTCACCATCGCTCTTTTGGTTCTTCTCAAAATTGTTATCTCATTCTTCCTCAAACACCATGTCTCACTTCCAAAACAACGCTGATCTCACACAACTCCAATAAGTCATTCCTTTCATCTGCAGAGAGAACTTTTTGAGTTCAGCAACTCTCTACATTCCTTGAACTTCACCCAACCAATTCTCGCTCTTGCCGTTACAGCTGCCTCACAACCACCACTTGCATTCACTCCATCTCCCAAGCATATGTAGCCATATAGTTTTTCTTCCTTTATTTTTCTGCTTCTTTTGACCAGCCATAGCTTGAAAATTTTAAAAGTTGGTTATCTGACTTGATGAACACTATGTCATTTCAGTTAACCTGTACCATTTGTCTCTGTTACATCAAATAATTTAAGTTTTACGTATTAAATACACATACTAGCTTTCATAATATACCTTTTTCTAAATAAATTTTTTAATTAATACCTATTTATGTTATGTGTAATGTAAAAATATGGTACAAACAATAAAGAATCTTGAATCTTGTTAAATTGTATTTGGATGTATGATTAATTATTTAAAATGACATTGACATAGGGGGAACATAGAATATTCTTCACTTTTTACATCAAGACACAAATATCTTGTAGTCTTCTGTTCTATAAAAGGCAGTTCTGCACTTTTTAGAAGTTAACTAAAAACAGCACACAGGCTCCTTTCTTGTAGCTGCTGAATTTTACTTCTAGCACTAGATTTTTAGCCTGCTGATAAAAACTTAAAATTTTAGATATTTCTGATCATCCTTAATAGATAGAATGATTTAATGTGGAAAAGAACACTTAGCTAAAAAGCTACTTCACAAGATGTCCACAATGGATAGCGAGAATTGAGAGTCTTTCTGTTTTCCTAACATGTCCAAAATATATGTATATAATGTTAATCATTCTATAAACTCTAGTCTGGATTTTTGGTGATGGGTTCCATTCACTACCAAGGTCCCTGAATTACTTGTGTAGTCCGTCTGTCAAAAATACACAGGGTATCTCCAAAACACTAAAATTTCAAGTCTGTTGCCAGAAATAAAATAAATTCCTGTTATTTAAAAAGTATTTTGGACTTATCTCTATGTTGAAACAAATTAACATACGATTAAAGTGAAACCTTAATTATGTGTGTAATTCCTTGAGGATGATTGAGATTTCAATCGAAACGCTTATTCTGATAGAGTCATTAACACTGTTGACTGTGTGTTTAATCGCAGAAGTATTCTGTGTTCACGCAGATAAGATTTGTAACTAACACACCCTTCCCAGTTGACTCAGTAGTCCAGCTGGTAGAGCGGCGGTCTAGTAAGCTGAAGGACGTGGGTTCAAATCCCACCTGAGTCTGATTTTTTCACTGACTCATAACAAGCGTTGGTTTCACTTTAATTATGTGTGTAATTCCTACATCATTTATGTCATAAAATATTTAGCTGAAAAAAATGATTACTTTATAGTGTCATTCATAAATCAAAGCATTTCTTTAGTTTGAATTAAAATATTGATCATTTATCCTAAGTCTTATCCCTTTCAACAAATTATGATGACTTATGATTAGGAAAATTAATATATAATGTATGATCATAAATCCATTTTTTAAAGATTTTTTTGGTAATTAATAATCTTGTTACATGTTTATTTCCACAGTCAACTTAATAATGCTACCCATAATAGGAACGGCTCACATAAACACCACCCCACCAAAAACAATAAGCTGCATTCACCATTGAATAACCCTGCAATCAAGAAAGAGGTGACTTCACCAATAAAACAAGTGTCTAGTACAGAAAAGCTGAAGAACAAGATTGAGGACACTCCCCCTATTAAAGTTACTATTAAGAAAGAAGTTTTATCACTGGTAAGTTTTTTGTCTAGATACTCTATGTTATTGTGAATGAGGCTTCCTGTGAAAATAGGAAATTGCTGCTCAGCTTTGCCTTTATAGTGTAACTACTCTGAAGTCCCGAATAATTGAGTATAGTCTAAGCAGAATAATGGTATCTGGTGGAAAAATCTTACAAAACTAATAACAGCACAGTGTAAAATAATAGACACAGAGTATGAAAATCTTAAAAGTTTAATAATATTAATAGTCAGAGTAATAGTGCTGTGTAGAAAAGACCAATAAAAATCGATACTTCAAAAAAGTTGGCTCTTTACATAGAGTGAATTTCTTTCCCAAATACTAATTGTATACATATGATTATTTGGGACTTCAGAGTAATATTGCTTGATCTATTTTTTTTTCACTGCTGTAGCTTAGTTGCAACCTGTAACTAAGTAGTTCAATTTATTTGCTCACCATATTATTTAAATGATTGAAGATCATGTTTTATTATTTTTGCTGTGAGCAGAGCAAGTAGTAGCCTTGTATTCGGAACACATACATATATACGATCTACAGTTAGAGACCCTACTGTATTTCGTGTCAATTTAAGGATGTCACTAGCATTTCAGTATGCACTATATTTATAATCAGCAGTTCAAATTCAAATATTTTAAATGCTAAAAATAGAAGTGTACTCGCAGCACTCACTTTCTATTACTAAGCTAAAATAACTAGTTCTAGTGATTATATTTTAGACCAAACCATCCAAGCCACTTGCTGACAGTGATGATGAAGATGATGTTCCATTGGTAGGTGCTTTGCTTACATGTACATACAGCAATCTAAATAATGTTGCACAGTTTATCTAAAACTAAATTAATAAAATAAAATGAATATTAAATAAATGGAATATTAACCCAGGATAGCCATTCAGTACATCTATTATCAATTGGGTCCTGCTGACTAAGAAGTTAAAGACCATCAATAACTTGAATAGAAATTACAATAATAATAATAATAATATTTAATAATAATAATAATAAAAATAATAATAATAATAATAATAAAAAATACAGTTTTTATCTAGCACTTATGCTAGTAGGTGGAGGTAAAGCTCTAAGTGCCTAACAAATAAATAAAGATTTTAACAGTTAATGGGAATAAAACCGGATCAAAACTGGATTGATGATGATGATGATGAGGGTCTTAAAACGTCCACAGAGTGACTCACATGTTATTGCAAGAATTGGCGGCCAATAATAAGTGCCCTCAGATGAAGAGACAGCCAACAACACCAGGATCACCTCCCTACTCTTTGTTCTTTGATAAAAGTGTGTGAGTTCTTCTAAGCCCCTCGATAGAGAAACTGGGCCTACGGTTTAGCAGCATTATTCGAGAAGACGCTAAAGTCTAACCATTTGCAGATGTTAGAGCAAAGGTAGCACCTTCTCGATTATTTTAAGATCCTGAGTGTTGGTCCTTTGAGGAATGGAAACCAAGCCTCCCACATAGCAGACTGGTGCCTTAGCAACTACATAGGCTAACCAGTAAAAATCATCCGAAGCTTTTCTAAATAAAACTCAAGCATTAATGTTTCTTAAACTTAACGGTAATGAATTAAAAATTGAGATACCTGAAAAATAGGAATAAAAACTACAGCATGCAAAATTCAGTTTGACCTTTTGCAGTTTAACTTTGTTAAAAAAAATTGTTTACCTGTTTAGTGGCTTTTTTAATCAAAATTTTTCTTCACTATATAAATATGTTTGACATTATTATAATTGTGA
This sequence comes from Zoanthus sanctaehelenae, assembly GCA_028564885.2. Taxonomy (NCBI): domain Eukaryota; kingdom Metazoa; phylum Cnidaria; class Anthozoa; order Zoantharia; family Zoanthidae; genus Zoanthus; species Zoanthus sanctaehelenae. Next base: position 6,509 of record JAOTRI020091148.1, read on the forward strand.
CCTTCTAAAATTTACTGAATTCATGAAAACCTATTTGAAGAATCTAGTGCAAAAGAAATGTAAGTGACTTTTGATCAAGTTCTTGTCTCTCCATACATTATCCCTATTATGTATTCAAAACCTTCGGGAGAATTTAGTTTTTCATACAGAATCACTTGTATGCCGTTTTTGCTCTAGAACCTTCAACTAAAATCCCAATTGTGTACTAATTAATATAAAAGTGATTTGGTTTACATCTATTCTATACACGTGGAATTAATTTAGAATTTGAAAAACCTCTTTTAAAAAGTTCACTTGCCACTTGGAAATATTTTTTTTGTTCATTTTCTGCAATACGAAAAGTAAACAATAATAAGTTGCATAATCTGCACTTTTTGAGTATTTGAGAGCCGTTTTGGCTTTGAACCAATTTGGAACCCTCCCCTCTCAAACATCCTGGCTATACCCCTGTACTAGTGTTAGTGGATGTTATCAAACATCCTGGCTATACCCCTGTACTAGTGTTAGTGGATGTTATCAAAAATACTTCTACAACTATAAAGTATTACTACTGTTTGTATTAAATAACACCACCATCAAATACTGCAGCTATTACTACTGCTCTCTGCAGTGTTATAATCTAAACTGCCTATAAAAGTGATATTGGAAGTGGGATTGAGAAAACTTTGACAGGTTTCTTAGTTTTAAAGCTAGTATTGACTAACTTTGTTTTTTGAGTCCACTGTACTTTCAATTTCCCATGATTCCATTTGTATGCACTATCAATATTATTTGTGCATCCAAAATATAAAATAATGTCATTAAATGCAATATGATGTACCCAGATTCATTATGTACTGTAATGATAAACTACTATGCATGTCATTATCATTGAATAATATTTTGTTGGCTCAAAATTCACTTAATCTGGATGGTTTTGCAGGCTTCAAGAACAATTTCAAAGTGAGTAAAATGTTTATTAATCATTGACTTGTATTTTATATTATGGAAATGATTGATGACATTGTAGTTTGACTGAGTAATAGGCCATTTGCAAGCCAGGATAGCCCACAGTTATGCATAGATGTCAACCCCAAAAATTTGAAAAGCGGGAGACATTTTTGTGAGTTGACTTTTATTTAAGGTGTTCTGGTTGACTAACAGATATCTGTTGTTAGTTTGTTCGATCTTAGTTAAGTAGTGGGATCCGAAGTTAAAGTGTCTGATATTAGTGGACGTAAAAAGTGCGAGATATATGTACCAAAGTGGGAGAGTGGGAGACTAGGCAAGAAAGTGTAAGTCTCCCACCAAAAGTGGGAGAGTTGGCATCTATGGTTATGCATCAGTTTTGTGCTGGAATGATGATGAAACTGAAAAATAGTTTCCAATGGTGATACAGTGTTCAAACAGATGTAATACTTAACCAACAGAAGGGTGAAGTTAAGATTGTTATTTAAAAATAAAAATATTGTGCATAGCTGTGTCAAAAACTACAGCTGCTAACAGTACCAGGAAGTTTTGCCTAATTTTTTGGTCATATAATTATAGGCATGATAATTATTGTACTATTCTCATGAGGTTTTGCTAACATGAATAAGAAAAGAAAATACAAACATCATACTCAGGTATTTGTATTAAAACATTCAGTTAAATGAATATTTGTACATCATCATTTCATTGCCATATTTGAATTCAAATCTTGTAGAGCCAAACCAGAAGAGAAGAAAAAGCCTAGTGATAAATCATCTCTGGTAAACCACAAAGTGAAGGCTTCAAAATCCCCAGAAGTAAAAAAGAAACTTGATCACAAGACAAAGGTGAAAAAAGAAGTTCTGGAAAGTGATGATGATTCTAAGCCATTGGTAAGAATGGAAATAAAATCTTTGAACAGTTAAATGCTTAATATGTCATTTACCAAATACTTTGTGTAAAGGTCCTTCTTGGAGAGGGTATAACTGTTAATGCTGACTGCCGTTATTACAAAATGTCATTGATGTCTTATTTACTTAAGTTACCTGTGGTAGGATAAATCTAGGTTTGGCTTTGCTATCTACTTATCTATTGGGAATGTCAAAAATGTGTAAGCCCACTTAAAAATTTTTGTGTAGCGTTGGGGGTGGGGGGGCTAATGTTTGATGGATATTTTTCATTGCTCTATAATAATAATTTGATACAAAAGTATAGTTCTTATTTATTATTGTTAGCTGGTGCACTTGCTGTTGGCTTTAAACACAGGGATTATGTAAAACTGGGAACATGGAACACGGCAAAAGGAGCCTACCTACTGTATGATACAATACTTAGATCAAGAAGCCTAAGTGAAATTGAATGTAGTGCATCCATTGTTTTTCATGTGACCCTCTTTGATTCTCAGGCGAAGTGGATCACAAATGATTGTCAACATTTGGGTTATTATATTTTGATTATTAATTAATTTTTTACGTACAGCTTAAAATTTTCTTGAAAATTTGACTTGATGTTAGTGAACCAAGTTATGTATCAAAATAATAATTATTTATAATTAGTACTTTCTTGAGAGAAAAACAACTAGCTGTAAACTAGTGTGACCGAGAGAGCTCTGTATCGATGTTTCTGAAGAAATTATTTTAATTTGTGATCACTACATTATGTAAATTATACATCATTTAAAAGAACAAACCTACAGTACTGACTTTTCAAACACTAGCACATTGTTCAGGTACAAAACCAATAAAGGCTAACATCCAAGATGTCAGTACGTTTTCTCGTTTTTATACATTATTTTGAGGTATAACATACATTTCATCACTAAAAAGTACTTTTTTGCTTAGATTTGTTGATAAGTTTTTATAATAAATGAAAATAGAAAATTTTGAAAATATCAATCCAGCATAATCAAGGGTGGTGAGTGGTTTTTTATTGATTTTCAAAACACTGAACATACATATGTCCAGTAATTTTTGTTCAGATTGACAAAATTCCTTTTTAATTTGTTTTAGGCATTTTAAATGTGACTGTTTATATTTCATAGGTTATTATGCTAAGATAATCTTTCATGTCACACTGATTACAGTGTCACCTGATTAAATGCCTATAGGCATCGTCACACAGAAAATAAACAAAAAACTTAGCTTTCCCTGAGCAAATATTGCTAGCCATTTCTTATGAAAATATTAATAATAATAATTATTTGATGGTTCCCAAATGAGGTATTTTACAGAAATATAAACCAGTTCTTAGAATCCATTAAATCTGATATTACCAAAAAGTTTCAGTTTATTAAGTAAGCCTGTAATTGTTTTGTCTTGTTTTTGTTTGGGCTTTGTTCAGTCTATGAGGGCTAAGAAGATCAAATCTAAAAAATCTGGAAAATCGGCTATCAAAAAGAGTGACAAGAAAGATTCTGGATCTCTGAAGAAGGTTAGAAGTTACAAAGTATTAGCTAAGTTGCAGTAGCTGTTACTCATAAGGCCATAAGTTTTGGTTTGGCAGTCAGATCAAACACAGAGACTTGATCACCACAGTAGATTGACCCTATACTATCAACAACAAGGCTTGTAGTTCAGTTGACAAGAACTGTCATGAGCTGGTCACACAAAGTTATTATTTCTAGTGAATTACTGCACCAGTATAAGTGCTAACAATGTTAGTAACCTTTTACAGTGCCTGCCCTCCAGGTGTACATATTGTAGGTCCTTATAAGAGCTATCGTTCCTTCAGTAAAAATTAATGTTCTGGTAAAATCCTGCACTTTACAAGTTAAGAATCCCCAAAACGCATGAGGCAAAAAAAATTAATATATTAGTAAGCGTCTCTTTGTGCAGGTATTAGACTTGGAGATTAAGATTAGATCCATGTGATGTTTTGGCTATAAGACATTAAGTTTTAAAGCCTCACCATCACAGACTCAGATTGTTAGATCTATATTAATATTTGCATTTATTTAATTGTATTACTAAGAATGTGGATAATACATAAGTGTTTTACAATACATTTTATTCTTTTAGAACCTTAAAAGGAAAAAGGAACCAGAGGACAGTGATGAAGAGCCACTTGTAAGTGCAGGTCTAATGAGTTTATTGTTAATTAAATGCAGTCAACATTTCTAAATTATATATTTTATTGTCCAGGATGTGAGTGTGGTAATCAAGTTTCTAACTCTTAATAGTTTACATTTCCTAGTCTAAAATGAATTATAAGTTATATAGGTTAATCTCAAAAGTTTGTTGTCAGGGTTTGTATCAGTTTTAATGTAGCAGAAAAAACAATATTCAGTAAAGGTAAAAAACGTTTTATCAATTCAAAAATGTAGATTAAAAGTTCCAAGAAAGTGGCAGACAAGAAAATCAAAAAGGAAGGAAAAGATGCAGTTCCTAAAAAGAAGGTGAAGAAAGAAGAACCAGAAGGAAGTCCAAAGAAGGTATTCTTGTTTTCTATGCTTTGTCGATCTTCCTAGCCCCAGTCAACCTGTGTGAAACATATCAAACTAGTAGATGAGTTATAGTTGTGTTGGAAAGTGTCAGGGGTTTGTTCATGTAACAAGAGCATAGTGGTTTTTGTTCTAAACTGTGTACATAGAGAATCTAAAGATTTTAGAGTGACAAAGTTTTAGTTATAAAATTTAATATAGATGTTCTTGAGAAATTGACCTTTAAATGGCTGTTGAACAGAAGTGCTGCCTTTTAAATTGAATTGTTATCAGTAAAAGAGTTATTTTTTGTAGAAGTTCTCATAAGAAATCATTAAAAACATATTAAATTATTATTATTATTATAATTAGTAGTAGCAGTAGTAGTAGTAGTAGTAGGTTGTTGTTGTTGTTGTTGTTGTTGTTGTTTGGAAGTTTTTAGTCTGAGCAAAATGATATTGGATTGTTTTTTATCATTAGACAAAGGCCCAGTTGAAGAAAGAAGAGGAAGAAAAAGAAATCTGGAAATGGTATCAGCACTATTCCCCCATATCATTTTAATTATATGTTTTTGTTTTATTTTATCATTCAAGTGCAAGTCTTTGATTTGGTTTTGAAGCATCTTTGGGACAATTATAGGTAAATGCACTTTGGTAGCACTGGGTTAAACTGGTAATGTACTCTTCCTTTGGCTAGGGTAACACTTAAGGTGATAACTTACTGCATGTATCCCAGCTTGTTGAAAGTTATTCAGCTATCTCCCTTGGTTATGTGTTAGAGTAGTAGTTGTAGTAAACCTTTATTTCAAAATGGGTAAAATATGTATTTTTGTTATGTACAAAATATAAAATTGCTTATTTAATACGTAAATCAATAAAAGAAGTTGTACAGTATCACATTAATAATAAAATTACAAAAAGTAAGGGAGTCACATTGTAGTGTTCTTAGCTTGATGAAAATACTCACTTAGACTTCGTTTGGGTGTGGTTAAAGTCTGATTAACCATTCCTTGGGTTGGAGCACCCAGTGCTTACTGGTAAAATATTCCCCTTCTCAAGCTTGAGCTAGAATCAGAGTTATTGTTTAGAGTCAGGGCAATTAAAAAACCCTACCTATCCCTTTGGTTAGAGTTAGAGTCTAAATGGATCGTTCTGGTCCAGGTACAGTAAACTTTATATGGTCCATCCCTTGATATAATTATTTTAAATCAATGTCTTATCACCTGTTTCTAAGGTGGGAAGAGGAGCCATTGCCTGAAGGCATGAAATGGAGAACACTGGAGCATAAGGTAACATATTTTGTAAAAACAACTTTTTGTCTAACTATTGCATTTTGAATTTGTACCAAGAATATTATTTGATAATACTAATAATTGTAAAAATTAAATGCTATTATTTTCAATATTTATAGGGTCCATATTTTCCACCACCTTATCAACGACTTCCAAAGGATGTAAAGTTTTATTATGATGGTATGTTTTTAAATCTTCAACAGGATGGTTTATTACATTTGTGTGAGATTGATGATGTTATATATTGTATAATATTATAATATATGGGAGTGAGATAAGGTGTTTGGGATAAAATGAGATGGCATGTTTGAGAACGAATGAAACACCAGAGGTGAGAACATTATTTTTTGTACAAAGGTGATGGAGAAAAATTAGACAGAGAACCTAATGGAGGTGTTGGAATTGAAGAAACGAGTGGTTCATACGGCAAAGGGGGATGGAGTGAGATGGTACAGGCTTGTGTTGAGGTGAGATGATGGACATCTAAAGAGCAAAAGGTAGTGAGAACAATCACAGACACAAGTGTAGAGGGAAAGAAAGAGTGTTGGTTTTGAGTAATGATTAGGAGAATGCTTTGAATTAAACAAGATAGAGAGTGAGAGCCAGAAAGATTCTTACCAAAATGCCACTTTCAGTTGTTGTCACTAGACACTTGCAAATCTAAATATGATTTCCAGCTCCAGTGATCAACTAGCAACAAAATAGGATTTAGTTTCAAGACATTTCATCTTTTTGTGGAAGAATTATCCATGGCAAGCAAAGTTATACCACTCATAAAAATTAGGTAAAAATCATCTTGGAAACTGCTCATTGCTTTAAGATGTTTGAAGGTCTCTGGTAAGATTGTTCTCTGATATGCTGAATGGCATGGCTGTCAATAAGGTTTGAAGAAGAAAACTTGATATTTTAAAATACTGTATAGTAGATGGCTATGGTGAGTGAGTGAAGTAGTTGGTAGTCAGTCTGTGACGGCCCTCATTAGTACATTAGATGGCTATGGTGAGAGAGTGAAGTAGTTGGTAGCCAGTCTGAGATGGCCTTCATTAGTACATTAGATGGCTATGGTGAGTGAGTGAAGTAGTTGGTAGCCAGTCTGTGATGGCCTTCATTAGTACAGTTGTTGTTCTCATTAGAAGTTTTACCTTGCCACCAGATAAAAATTAAAATTGTTACAGTTGTAAAAAGAGGATTTTGATTGTCAAGTCTGTCTGGTTTTTTTTTCCAGGTCAGCTGATGGAGTTGAGTGACGGGGCTGAAGAGGTAGACATTTAAATTTCTCTTTTGAGTGTACTTAGGCCATTCTGAAATATGGAGCATGTGATATTGGCATTAGCAGATTTAAAATGTTTCAGCAGTTGTTAAAAATTAAACATTAATAAGAAGATTCCAATAGAAAAACCAAGTTCGTAAATCCTTTTGCCCTAGTAGTTTAAATAATATTCTGCAATTATAGTTATCGTAAAGAATAAAAGAAGCAACAAAGATGATTGTACTTTATCTTATAAAAATATATTAAGTAAAATATGATTTCTTGTGAATGTTTCGTTAGGTCATTGAGTTTTGAAAAAGATTCAACTTGACATGACTTATTTTAAAATCGTTGTAGTCTTAAGAGACTGTTGAGGATTTTACATTTCCATCCAATCAATCATTTCATCTGAAATTTGTTCTTTGTAGGTCGCTGGGTTCTATGCAAGGATGTTGGATCATGACTACACTACGAAAGAAATATTTAATAATAATTTTTTTGAAGACTGGAGAAAGGAGATGAATGATGAAGAGCGCAAAATTATTAAGCACCTGAAGAAGTGTAACTTCAAAGAGATGCATGAGTACTTTGTCAAGGTTTGAAGGATGCTTGATGTTAGCTATAAATTGCGATAGTGATGATAGTGTTTGTTATGATGGGTGAGCAAAATCTACACAAGGGAGAGTATAGGAAGTAGAATGCACAGCAGGACCTGTTTTCCAATTGATGCAATTTAGTCTTGGTTTATCCGCATAAATGATGATGTGATTATTGTTGGCTTTTACCCCTACAGTACTTGATAGGAATTTCATTAACTCACAGTCTTCATCTCACTCAATCCATGGCATCCTTTTCCTCCAATCCAACACTTCTTTGCCCTTGCTTCCTCTTGCCTTTCACTTCAAACGCAAACATTTTTCTTAAACAATTTTTTGGATTTGAAGATAATATTGGTTACATATACATGTATTTACAGTATAATATATAGTTATTTTAGTTTGTTTTATGACTCCTTTACAGAAAGCTGAGGAGAGGAAGAATTGGACAAAGGAACAGAAACAAGAACTGAAGCAACAGAATGAACAAATTCAGAATGAGTATGGGTATTGTATGATGGATGGTCACAAAGAGAAGGTTGGCAACTTCAAGATTGAACCTCCTGGTCTTTTTCGAGGTCGTGGTGATCATCCCAAACAAGGAAAACTCAAACACAGAATTCGCCCGGAGGACATTATAATTAACATTGGCAAGTAAGTCTCAACTGAAGATCTTTAACATTTATGAGCCTAGGGGCCCATGGTGGCAGACTTTTGACCAGTTTCTAGAGTGTTAAGAGCACTAATCCATCAACTTAATACAACATCGGACTACACTCATATTTAAATTATTTGGATAAAAACAAAATGTAATGTTTAGCTTCTTAATTAGTTTTTTTACAGTCCCTGGTTAAATTGTTAATCTACAGTCACCAGGTAGCACTAACTTACTATTTTTGAATAATAATGACAAAGTAACGTGGGATGTGTGTTCTTGTGTCTGTGACTCATGTGAAACATGCTGTTCCAACTCTTTTAGGCTACTGGCCAGCTGGAAGACTTGATACTAAAATGTCGCCTGGGATATTATCTAAATATATGATTATGTATGGTTATGTACTGAGAGTGAGGTCATTACAGGGAAATCTCAGACCGAGGTCTTATCGTATTGACTGAGTAATATAGTGAATAACATTAATAAGTTATTTGTTATAGGGCTTTTCTACTATTTTTGTCATAATCGGAAGTAAGTTTAAATTTCCGGTTGCGCGCGCATAAAAAGTTATGTTCAAACAGAGCCACGTGCGATTTAAACAAAATCACAATTATGATTGGTTATTAAGTTATTTATTAAAGGGCTTTTTCATAATCAAAAGTAATTCAGTTAATTTCCCGTAGCGCGCTAATGCGCAAAAATAATAATCAGTCATTGTGTCAACAACCAGTCAGATTGCAAGACGTTTTCAAGGCATATAATAACTGATAATACAGTGGAACCCCTTTAATACGACCACCAACGGGCCCAAATAAAGTGGTCGTATTAACGGGGTGGTCGTATTAACGGGGTCAGGTCGTATTTCCGGGGTAGGGTTATATTTCGTAGCAAACATGTTTTAATTAACGTGTATTTTAGGCATATCCGTTCACATGTTTTACAACTATTCTGAAGCCTTTAAATAGTATTCAAATAACAAAATATA